>JASKMD010000024.1:2583127-2745994 GCA_030144725.1 Haematococcus lacustris | reverse complement strand
AGGAGGCAGGGGCACTGACCTGCTAGCGGCACGCGCTCGCTGTCCAGCACGTGGACCGCCTGGGCCTTGAGGCGCAGGGTGCTGATGGTGGTGGCGATGGCCAGGCAGCAGGCCAGGGCAGGGGGCACGGCCGTGGTGATCATGTCGAATGCCTGGAGGGGCAGGTCAGGGGGGTGGGGGGGGCAGGGGGCAGGGGGGCAGGGGGCAGGGGGGACAGGGGGGCAGGGGGGCAGGGGGGGCAGGGGGGCAGGGGGGCAGGGGGCAGGGGGGGCAGGGGCAGGGGGGGCAGGGGGGCAGGGGGGCCAGGGGGGCAGGAAGGCAGGGGGGCAGGGATGCCGGGAATTGAGGCGGACAGGGTAGCCCTGGTGCCCTGGCCCTGCTCGCTTGCTGCTGCCTTGCACGGGTTGGGCTGCTTTGCTGGCTTGCCCTGCTTGTTTGGGCTCCCCCCCCACCTTGATGACGATGAGGCTGGGCGGGGCATTGAAGCGCACTAGCGCCACCACGTCCCAGATGTAGAGAATGCGGTGGCCATGACCAGCATGAGCGCTATGAAAGTACAGCGCCTGCAGCCAGACAGCCAGGGGGCAAAGGGCTAGCCAGCCGGTCAGGGAGGGGGAGGGGGAGGGGGAGGGGGAGAGGGAGGGGGAGGGGGAGGGGGAGGGGGAGGGGGAGGGGGAGGGGGAGGGGGAGGGGGAGGGGGGAGGGGGAGGGGGAGGGGGAGGGGGAGGGGGAGGGGGAGGGGGAGGGGGAGGGGAGGGGGAGGGGGGAGGGGGAGGGGGAGGGGGAGGGGGAGGGGGAGGGGGAGGGGGAGGGGGAGGGGGGAGGGGGAGGGGGAGGGGGAGGGGGAGGGGCATGGGGAGGGGGGAGGGGGGCTACACATACCTGGCGAACAAAGCCCAGGTCCTGCTGGCGGGGGAACATGATGCTGCGCAGCAGGCGACCCTGCAAGTCCAGAGCACCACCTCCATCACCACCTGGCAATCACAGGATTGACATGAGCGCACCAGCCCCTGGGTGCCCCATGTTGCTTGCCCAGCGCATCCAACCGCCACCAGCACCAGCACCTCCACCGGCACCACTGTCATGACACACTGGCTCCCATGCAGCTCCATACATCACACTGGCTCCCATGCAGCTTCCTTGCTCACGCAGACGCTAGCCTCCCCCCTCCCTTGGCCCCCCGTCCCGCCCCCCCTTCGGGCTTCATTTCCTTCGGCCCTCCCTCCCCACCCCCCTCCCCCCATGGGCCCCCCCACTCCCCGGCCCCACCTTGGCCGTGCTGAAACCCAGTCGCCACCACCAGGCCCAGCGCCGGGCGTCCCGCCCCTCCCCCCCGGGGCAGCAGCCACCAGGGTGCCGTTTGAACAGGGTGCAGTGGGCACATGCGTCAGGCCGGTAGCTGCCCTGCCACATGTCAAGCTCCAGGTCTAGAGCCACCTTGCGCACGGGAATGGACTCACCTGCACAGCAGGGTGGGGGGCAGCAGGCGTGGGGCAGGGCCGGGCAGCAGGGTGGGGTGGCGGGGCGGGGCAGCGGGGCGGGGCAGGGCCAAGCAGGGTGCTGTGGGTGGTACAGGGGGGGGTGACCCCACCAGTGTGAGCACCATGATGAACAAGGTGCAGCTCGCCCTCACCCAGCACCTGCGCCTGCTGGCTGGGCTAACCCAGCACCTGCTGGCTGGGCTGCAACACCGGCACTGCCTCAGGGCACAGGTAGGCAAAGGTAGGTGCAGCCAGCACGGGTGCAGCCAGCACGGGTAGCAAAGGCTAGGGTCAGGGTCATGGCCTGGCCATCTGTGGCATCTGTGGCATTGACGCCGGCAAACCGTGCAGCTGACGTAAGACCACCGGCCTGATGCACCTCGCCTGACCAGGGTTCCAGGGTCAGGGCCTCAGGGTCAGGGCACCTGCCTGTGAGCACGGTTTCATCCACCACGCACTCCCCCTCCAGCAGCACAATGTCACAGGCCAGCTTGCCTTCCTCCACCACCACCACGTCGCCAGGCAGCAGCCCACTGCTGGGCACAGTGACCCATGCAGGGGGAGGGGCAGATGGCTGGGTGCTGGCGGCCTGGGGGCCTTCATGCTGCTGCTGTGTTTGGGGGGGTAGGTCGGTGGGGGAGGCGTGCAGGAGCTTCATGGGGGTCACATGGTGCGCCATCTCTGCCATGCGCTTGCGCTCCTGCCAGGTGTTCACAAGCAGCAGTCACACATGGATGATAGTTACACTCAGCATGAGCGCATGGAAACAATATTGGCGCTGTACATGGTATAAGAAGGCCAGGGGTGGGCTAGGGGCAGTGCCAGGGTCAGGGGCCAGGGGGGGGATGTGAGGAGGAGGAGGAGGAGGAGGAGGAGGAGGGGTCCAGCTCCCCGTGAGTCTGGCTGTGTTACCGTGTGCTGGCTGATTGTGTTGGTGATGATGGAGGTCATGGTGATGACAAACACCACGATGCTGTAGGTCCAGTACGACTCTACGCCCCAGATGATGACGCTCATGTACTGCAGCCAGGCAGCCAGGCAGCAGGCAAGAGAGTGAGCAGCCAGGCAGCCAGGCAGCGTGTGTGACGGCAAGTCGGCAGGTGACTAAGCAGGCAGGCAGGTGGGTGGGCGGGCAGGCAGGCAGCGGTATGGGGTAGGGCAGTCGTCAGCGGCTTGACACAGGAGCGGATCACAACACAGCCAAGGGGGCTTGCAGGAGCAGCACCAAGCTGGGGCTGAGCAGCAGGTCACCTGGAAGCAGTAGAAGGGCTGGAGGGCGTCGCGGGCAAAGACAGTGAGGAAGCTGGGGACGTGGACCTGCAGCAGCAGCAGGGGGTGGCTGGAGGGCCTCCTGGAGCCATGTCCCACGGCCATGTTTGGCTACTGCCCATGGTGGTCGTGATGGTGGTGAGGATGAGGGGTCAGGGGTCAGGGGTCAGGTGGGCTGTGTGAGGCCTGCTGCCTGGTGCCCGGGATGAGCTTAGGACTCAAAACACCTCGTCAGAGAAACAGTGCAGGGGTGGGGCAGTGGAGGGTGTCTGAGGGGTTGGGTGCTGCGGTGCTGTGGGCTTGCTGGTGGCCTGAGTACCCAGGTACCCACCCCACCGCCTACCTGCCCCTGCCCCTGCCCCTGCCCCTGCCCCTGCCCCTGCCCCTGCCCCTGCCCCTGCCCCTGCCCTGCCCCGCCCTGCCCGCACTCACATCCAGCAGGTTGTCGCCAAAGACAGCGCTGCGCCGCAACCTGACCTCTTGCACCGGGCTGCAGGGCTACAGGCAGAAGGGCAGGCATGGCAGCATGGGTCAGTGGGGGTGAGGAAGAGAGGTGTAATGGCAGCCGCAGCAGCAGTCAGCAGCCACAGCCGCAGCAGCAGTCAGGAGCAGCAGTCGGCAGCAGCAGTCAGTAGCCACAGTCAGTAGCTGGGTCTCACCAAAGAGTTGACCATGACAGCAGTCTTGGCTACTTTGATCTCCCCAGATAGGAAAGACGGCACCTCTGGCACTGCCTGCCAGCTCTGGGCCGAGTGTGACCATAGGAAGCGCTGGGTGTGAAATACAAACAATCGCACAAGCTGCAGGGCAGAGGGACAAGGGGCAGCAAGCGCGATGGCTGCAGCATTCACATCCACAGGGCTAGATGAAGGCTGGGCTTACAATAATAGTAGATTATAAACAAGTATATGTGCAGTATAGGGCGTAGTATTTAGGCATATGGTTAGTATCATATATTGGCAGGGTGGATGCCCACAGGGCCACCAGCCGCGGCAACAGCTCGGGTCCAGCCTGGAGACCATGCAAGCCGTTATGGAGGTGCCATTGGGCTGGGCTGGGCTGGGCTGGGCTGGGCAGGGCTGGGCTGGGCTGGGCTGGGCTGGGCTGGGCTGGGCTGGGCTGGGCTGGGCTGGGCTGGGCTGGGCTGGGCTGGGCTGGGCTGGGCTGGGCTGGGCTGGGCTGGGCTGGGCTGGGCTGGGCTGGGCTGGGCTGGGCTGGGCTGGGCTGGGCTGGGCTGGGCTGGGCTGGGCTGGGCTGGGCTGGGCCGGGCTGGTGCATTGGAAGCCAAAACTCTAAGTCGGTTCCAGCCTTTCATGCCCTTCATGCCCTTCATGCCGTAGCCTTCTGCCACCTTCCACTGTCTTCAGCATGGCTGTGCCTGCTGCTCCGCACCTTGCTGTCGTCCACGCCCTGCCTGCTGTGCACCTTGCACAAGGCGCTGCGCCCATCCCTCAGCTGCACATCACGGCGGCAGCAGAGCATGCCACCATGTATCCATGCAAGCGACCATTCGCAACACCGCAAGCTGGCCAGTGCCATGCAAGCATGCGTACAGCTTCACACCAACCTTGCCCACACACGATGCTAGTATCAAGCAAGGTCCTGGATCCTGACACACGCCACCTGGCCGTGACCCTTTGAGCCCTGCCTGCCTGCCAACCTTTCCCTGCTTCCCAGCCTGCCCGCCTGCCTGCTTGCCCGCCCACCTGCCCAACTTCCCTCCTTTCCCTGCTTCCCTGCCTGCCTGCCTGCTGCCGGCTGCCACCTTGACAAACATGAGCTCAGCCGCAGCCGGGCTGCAGGGCACCAGGGTGAGCCTGCGCTCCCAGTCAGTGAACCAGTGTGCCGCCAGCGCCAGCAAGCCGGCTGTCACCACATTGGCCTGCCACAGTGCAGCGACACAGTAGAGTCAGATCAAGAGGGGGAGAAGCAGCGCAAGGGATGAAGAGGGGAGGTGGTAGGGCAGGGGGCAAGCTGTTGATGGACTGCACAGTGTGCTTTCTGCAGCACTGTCCGTGGCAGTTCTTTACTATAGTTTGGTAGCAAGAGCTACAGGTTACACGAGGGCGTGCATGCATGACGAGCATAAGGTCGTGCTCGAAAGTGTACTGCGAGTAGCGCATGCTTCTCACTGCAATGTACAGGACGTAACGCAGGACGTGTCGCCGCAGTGGCAGCATATCCGCAATTTCAGACTCCTGGACACCATCACATGGCGGGCCGTTGAAGTATAAGGCGCGATAATGCGCCATTTGCGATTCGATCGCACCAGCTCGCTGCCTCGAGCATCCCCATCGAGCATGCTATCATCCGCACTGGCGACAGTCTGGGTGGAGCTGCCCCGCATCAGGGCAGCTTCAGCGATGCTGGCTTCCTATGTTTACGCCTTGCTAGCTTTGAAAACCTAGAAGCAGCTGCGAAGCGGACTGTGCATGCTTGAAGTTTTGTACGGCAACATCAGGAGGCTCAAGCCACACTGGGCAAGCCAGAGGTTGCAGACGCTTGGCGGAAAGCCAGCTAGGCATAAGGCAGCATGGTTGGTTTGCAGGGTGGCAGCCGACTTGATGTACTTGGTCACCCCCGCCATTGGCCCCGCAATTCACTTTTTGGCACCGTCTTTGATCCGCTGCATGTAATTCTTCCACCATTGGGCTCTACATCTTACAACGGTGTCGCTAGCAGGTTAGGCCCTCTTTTGTCGATTGTACTGCATTGTCTCGACGACTTGATTAGCTTCGCAATGTCATTCTCCATCTGTTTATATGCGTGTCGCAACAGGAGAGATGAATTGGTGGCCGGGGCATTTCCGTGCCGAGCAGCCTTTGCTGCCGTTGGACTGGGCAACTCGCGAATACATCTCAGGTAAGCACGGGGTGCTGTTTCTTAGTGCGTATTGCATACAATGTCAACACATGCAACCAAATCTGCTGACCTCCACAGGTGCTTGGCTGTTGTGAAGATCAGCATCAAACCCACAGCAGCCCAAGGCTCTTCCAAGCAGGAGTGCAGCAAGGGAATCAGCTCTTGAAAACAGTGAGCAAGAGGTGAGTAAGGTTGTAATTTACCTCACCTTGTCTAGGTCAGTTTGATGTTCGTGTGAACACTTGTGAAACGCATGACAGGCATGAACAGCTGAGGGAAGCACACAACTGTCGTGAGCCTTAAGATTTGATTAATTAGAACTAATTAATCAAGCATGTTTTGTGGTGTGTGCCCCAAGACCTTGTCTTTGTGATTGTGTGTGCAGGATGCCAATAAATCACCCCCATCTCCATCACCGAGCAAGGCAGCAGCGGCGTAGAGCAGCAGCCAACAAGGAGGTAGCAAGGAGTCAGCAAGGCATGACATGGAGCTGGACGTTGTTGTTGTGTTGTGTTGTGTGTTGTTGTGTTGTGTCACCTTGTTGTTAGGGTACCCCCCCCCCTCCCCCCTAAATCTAGCCCACCCCAGCCCACCCCAGCCCAGCCCAGCCCCAGCCTACCCCAGCCCACCCCACCCCACCCCAGCCCAGCCTAGCCTAGCCCAGCCCACCCCAGCCCAGCCTACCCAGCGCAGCCAGCCAGCCCAGCCCAGCCCAGCCCAGCCCAGCCTGATTTGGTACCATGGGGCATAGGCAGCAAGGCAAAGTGCTTAGCAGTCCCGTGGTGAGTGTTAGCTATAGCAAGGAGGTGCGACCAGTCCTTGCTTGTTGTGCACATAGCATAGGTGGTGTGTGAGGCATGAGTCATTGTGTTGTGGTGTGTTGTTGAGGTGGTGGTGTTGATGTGTACGAGTGGAGGTGTTGTTGTGTGGTGTTGCCACCTTTTTACATCAATGCATGTGCTTGGCATCAGCGATACATGTCTTCTGTAGTGGTGTTGCAAGGCGTTTGAGCATCGATACATGTATTGCTGTAATGATTTTGCGTGACATGTGCCTGCTGAAGTTGAGGAAGAGGGTTGAGGCACCACGGCACATGTAACACTGAAAGCCAGAGCCATCCCGAGGCATCCCGACAACATATTGCCAAGTGATGATGTAGCGCTGTCATAAGGCAGCTTACATTTACATAGAGTCATGCCGCAACGTAAGTGAGGTAAGGGGTGCCAGCTTGCTGACTTGTGCGCATATGCACGAATTATATGCTCCATGCACTGACATGCAAGCAGGCGTACTGCACTTGTGCCGTTGGCTTACGGCGTGCGTAGAAGGACTGCCAGCCTCGCCTTATGATGTGCGTGAGTCTTTTAGGAGCGGAAAGCACAGGTCAGGTTTGGGCGGGCGCCGATCTGAGCTAGTGTTTTGCGGCTGCGGGGTGCCGGATACGCCTGTTACACCCAACTGCGCCAAAACTTTGTCGCGAGCTACACGGAGATTCGCGCCCCAGACCGTCTCACATTTGCGGGGCCAATGGCGGGGGTGACCACTTGCACTCGCACCATGCACCCGTACCATGCACCAGTACCCGTACCATGCACCCGTACACTTGCACTCGTACCATGCACCCGTACCATGCTCTGGCAGCCGAGTGGGCGTAACCCGTAACATGCACCAGCCCTCTTGTCCCTCACTAGGGCCACCATTTGAGCCGGATCAGAAGTACCTAGCAGCCCTAGCAGCCACTAGCAGCCACTAGCAGCCACTAACTAGATCCGACTCAAACAGTGTGGCTGTGTGGAGTAAACCCAGTGCACATGGCACATGAGCCGCCTACCACCTACATGATTGCCTGACCCGAGGGCTATGCAGTAGAGTTGGCATGACAAAACATGCACTAATTGTAAGCTGATGACAGCTCAGATGGGGGGGGGGCACACATTACTGTGCCTCAGCAGGCTGCTGCTGCTCCTGGGCCTTGGGGGGCTTGTCTCGCAGCCGCTTGTAGCCATGCTCAGGGTACTCCTTGCCCTTGGCTGGCAGAGCTCCCTGGTCTGGCCAGTAGCACAGCTCCAGCGGCCGCCACCTGCTCTCCCAATGCGCTGCATGTTCAGAGCTGCATTACAGTCCCTGTCCAGCCACCTGCCTGGCTGTGGGGCGGGATTTGCCTTGACAGCCTTGCCCTTGCCCTTGCCCTTGGTGGGCTCAGCTGCCGGCTTGCTGCGCTTGGCTGGAGGGGGAGTGCTGGGCCCTGGCTCTGAGGCTGCTGGCTGTGTGGCTGCCTGGCTGCTGCGTGGGGGCTGTGGGGGCTTGCGGGGGGCCACTACTGGGCACCACATCAGGCCCCGCACTGGCTGGCCACGCTCCTGGCTCCAGGCTGGGCGCACCAGGCGGTGTTCCACCTGCCCTGCTGGGGGCTTCCAGCCTGCAGGTCTTGTGGCACTGAGTGTGTTCAGCTCCTCCTCACAGGGCTGCTGGCCATTCACTGCTGAGCTGACCCGGCTGGTGCGGTGCTCATCCACAAGCACCACCCTGCCCCGCAGCTGGTCTGTGCCCCTGGGCCTGCACACCACCTTGCGGCAGGCACGCAACACCGCATCAGCACCCCACCCTCCCGCTGTGCCAACGGTAGCTGCTCCAAAGAACACCACCAGCTGCTTGGCACGGTTGTGGCGCTTCATGGACAACTGCGCCATCTCTCTCTCCAACTGCAGCCATGCACACAAGACACACAGGGTGGCTGACATGGTGGCACCAGGTTAGGCATGGCACAGTCAACTACTCCTTCATGTCATGCCCAACCCACCACCAGTGCCTTACCCTCCCTCCCTCCCACCTACCCACCTACCCACCCTCACCTTGTTGAAGAACTGCTCCAGCGCCCGGTCCTGGGCTCCGTACTGCCTCAGTCGCTGCCGTGCCCACTTGGGGTCCAGGTACACCTCCCACACCGCATCCCAGGTGGCCAGGGTGACGGTGATGTGCTTCTGGTTGGCCACCAGGGAGGTGCCGGCTGAGCTTGCTGCTGCCAGGTGCTGGAGGTGGGGCTTAATCGGTGCTAGCCACCGCTCAGTGTCACGGCGGGCATTGTTCAGGCCGCTGGCATGAAGAAGAAGACGAAGAAGAAGAAGAAGACTACGCCGGTATTCACCGGCGTGCATTAAGGGAGGAGCAGCCGCCTGGGGCGCGGCCTGCTCCCACCATCAAGCTCGAGAAGCAGCCGACCCCCTACCCCCCCCCCTTTCTAGTAGCTCTAAGTCTGTAACTTGTTTTGGCAATGGTGTGGGCTGTTTCTACCGCATGTCTCGTGAGCTTGTTTAGTAGCTTGGTGGCGTTGGTTTGAGTGACCCCAAGGGCTATGAGGTGTTGACGTGTGTGTGTTTCATAGGTAATACCGCCTACACCCAGTAGGATTGGTCTGATCTCAACCATGTGGCCTATCTTGCGCATGGTGTGTGCCAGTTTTGTGTGTTGGTTTAGGGCCTTGTCCAGTTGCTCCATCCACCTCGAGTCCGCACAGTATTTGATTTCTATGATGGTGATTTGTTTAGTGGCTTTGCCGCGTTGGCCCGTCTTCTTTTGAGGCGTCACCATGATAATGTCCGGTCTGGTAGTGTTTTTGGTCGCTGTTGGTTTCATGCCGAGTGCCCGTAGCGTGGTGTGTAGTGTGTCGTTAGGGAGGTCAAGGTTTTCTCTAGCGCCTTTCTCCCAGCTGCCGGTGTCCGCAAACCGGATGCATCCGCCCAGGGTTCCTTTGCTGATGGCTTTGGCGATGAGGCGGCCAGCTCCGTTGTGCCTCTCTTGCACGAGTGGCAGGGTCTCGTTGCATCCCGAGAGCAGGTGTGTGGCACTGTCGGCCTCCCCACAGAGGGGGCAGCGGTCGTCTGTCGCCTGCTTCCAGCGCATAGCTAGTTTCTGGTTGTATAGTCCTCCGGTACGGTAGAGTAGGGCGGTGTTAGTTGCACACCCTCCCGGTGCAGCTGAGATCTAGCACCGGGATTGTAGGGTGTGATTGCCAGCGGTCCGGCCGCGAAGAGTGCGAGTGTGACTGCCGTATTTAGGGCAGGCACCCGGCAGTCGTAGGCACCCTGAACTGGTGTCCGCGTCTGCCCGTGCTCTTCCAACAGGTAGGCGCAAGGTTGCGCAAGGTTGACGCAAGGTTGCGCGCTACCAGTTGTGGCAGATCAATGTAACTACCCTGAACTGGTGTCCGCGTCTGCCCGTGCTCTTCCAACAGGTTATGGGCCCACGCGCTGACGCGCGATAGGACGCCAGTAAGTTGCTGGCTAGGGTTCGTGTGGTTGACAGCCGAGTCGACCAGCGATGGCAGCTTCACCCGTTATCTCTGGCAATCTGCCAACCATTCTCGACGACGACAACTGGCCGATCTGGAGTATCCGTACTGAAGGCCTGCTGATCGAAGCAGGCCTCTGGTCGGTCGTCGCCGACGGCGTCACCCCCTTACCCACTGCGCCAGCAGCAAACGCCACTCAGCAGGAGCAGGCTGCGTATGCAGCTGAGCTAGCCCGCTCTCGCGCAGAAAGCGCACTGGATCGAAAAGCCAAAGCCTTCATCCAGCGCCACGTCTCTAATCTCCACATCTTCACCGTCAAGTCAGCGGACTCAGCGCAGGACGCCTGGGAAACCCTTGAGTCTCAATTCACCCAAGCGTCAGTCGCGCGACAGTCGCAGCTACAGCAGCAACTCAGCCTACTGCGCATGGAGCCAGGCGAATTGGTAGCGCGCTTCTATGCGCGCTTACAGCAGCTGCTTACTGAGCTCGAGGCTTGCAGCTGTGATGTCTCCGAGTCCACAATCGTGCTAGCCATCCTGGCAGCCCTCCCACCTGAGTATGAGGGCATTGTCGAGCGACTGCGCTATGATCAGACCAGCGGCGACCTGACTGTCAGCCGCATCAAGCGGGTGCTGCTGCAGAAGGAAGCAGACCTGCTCACCAAGCAGATGCAGCAGCTCAACCCCTCCTCATCCTCACTTTGGGCCTACTCCACCCCTGAGAACAGGGGGGCAAGCAGCTCAGGCTGGCAGTCAAGCAGGAGCAGAAGCAAGCAGCCTGCTCGTGAGCAGCAACAGACCAGGGTCCAGTCACCAGACAGGTCCACTAGAGATGCCAGCTCACATGCCCACATGACCTGCCACTACTGTGCCAAACCTGGCCACATCATGTCTGAGTGCTTCACCTTTGACAGGGACCAGCGTAACCGTATGAGGACTCTGTTCAGCAACCCTGCCAGGCCCAGCAGTCCAGGCAGGAAGCCTAGTCCAGCCAGGAGCTCTAGCCCAGCTAGGCCAGCAAGCCCCAGCAGAGGCAGGACCCAGACACCAGGCAGGACAGCAGCTCACAGCCCATCTAGGGAACCAACTCTGTACACTGCTTCTGCATGCTCTGATGATGATGATGGTGACACGCAGATGCTCCAGCCCAGACTGAACTTCAACAGTGACCTGTACAGCCCTTTCTTCATTGATTCAGGTGCCTCCCAGCACATTATCAAGGACCTGCAGTTCTTCCACAGCTACACAGCCTTTCCACCTCACCAGCACAGACGTATCAAGCTGGCAGCTGAGGGACACAGCGTTTGGGCAGTGGGATCTGGCAATGTTTTTCTCAGCACCAAGCGTGGTTTGTGGCTCCTAGGCCATGCCCTGTATGTGCCTGACAGCAAGCAGAACTTTATCTCAGTTGCTGCAGCCACAGACGATGGCAGCAGTTTCCTGTTCAGAGATGACACCTGCCTGATCAGATGCAACCAGTTCGGCAGCATGCTCAGGGTCAATGCTCACAAGAACAGGAACACCTACATCCTGGCAGCTGTCCCAATGCCAGATGGTCCTGATACAGACTCTAAGCCAGAGCATCTATACCACATTCAGCAATCAGCCCTACAGCCAGACAACAGGGTACAGCTGGAGCCTCTCACCACCGTGCCTGCACCAACTGCCTGCAGCGTCACATCCAACTCTCCTCAGGTGTGGCATCAGCGTCTATGTCATGCTTCATATGCAGCACTTGCACGCATGCAGTCAGAAGGCATGGTTAAAGGAGTACCAACCACAGCAGCACAGTTTCGAGCAGCTGCTTCTGACCCAGCTGTGTGTGTAGGATGTGTCAAGGGCAAGCAGAGCAAGAATGTGGCATTTGCTGACCCATCTCCAAATGCAGCACCAGTGACAGCGCCATTAGGGCTCATCCACATGGATGTCTGTGGTCCCATGCATGCTAGGGCCAGGGATGGCAGCCTGTATGTAGCAACCTTCCTTGATGAGCATACCAAGCTGTCTGTATGTGTGCCCATCAGCAGTAAGACTCAGGTACCTGACGTAGTCAAGACAGTCATTGAGCAGCTCGAGAATCAGTCAGGTCTCCGCTGCAAGGCCATCCGGACAGACAATGGCACTGAATATGTCAACAACCGCATGAAAGAGTACTGCAACAGCAAAGGCATTGTACACCAGCACTCAGCGCCTTACAGCCCCCAGCAGAATGGTGCAGCTGAGCGTCTGAATAGGACTATCTTTGAGAAAGCACGCAGCATCTTACATGCAGCTGACTTGTCTCTCAGCTTCTGGGCACATGCAGCAGTGTTTGCCAACCATGTCAGATGCCTGCTCCCTGTGTCAGGCCAGCCACTTACACCCTGGGAAGCCTTCTATGGTGTCAAGCCTGATCTGTCTGGTCTCAGAGTGTTTGGTTGCAGAGTCTGGCTTCATGTGCCAGATCACCAGCGCAGCAAGCTACAGGCCAAGTCAGTTGAGGGTTTGTTCTTAGGCTATGAGCCAGGCTCTAAGGCTTACAAGGTCTTGGTCAATGGCAAAGAGACCTGCAGCAAAGACATAGTGTTTGATGAGCTGTCAGTCCTGCAGCCTGCTTGCCAGCAGAAAGAGCCAGCCCAGCCTGTGTTTCTCCTACCCCTCCCACCCAGCCCATCTCAGCCAGCATCCCCAGTAGCTCCTGCTGAGGGGGGCAACAGTCTGCAGCAGACCAGCAGCAGTAGCTCTGAGGACAGTGGGAGCAGCAGCAGCAGCAGCAGCAGCAGCAGGCCAAGCAGCAGTGCACAGCAACCCCGGTCCAGACCTCTAGCTGGCATAGGTGCACAGCAAGACAGCAGCAGCGAGCCAGAGCAAGATGTCAGTGAAAGCGAGCCAGAGCAAGTCAGCCTTACAGCCAGATATGAGCCAGGCTCCCACATGTGGCATCAACAGCAACTACAGCTCATTGACAGATTACCCAGACCAGGAATAGGCAGGTTTAGTCTTCGTCCCATGCCTCTAGCCAGGGAGACAGTGGGAGCACAACCAGCAGCACCAGCTGCAGCACCAGCAGCAGCAAGGCCAGCAGCACCAGCTGCAGCTTCAGCAACAGCAAGGCCAGCAGCACCAGCTGCAGCATCAGCAGCAGCAAGGCCAGCAGCACCAGCTGCAGCATCAGCAACAGCAAGGCCAGCAGCACCAGCTGCAGCATCAGCAGCAGCAAGGTCAGCAGCACCAACAGCAGCACCTTCAGCAGCCCGACCAGCAGCAGCAGCATCAGCTGTGCACCCATCTGCACCCATGCCTGCTGCACCTGACTCACGACCTGCTTCGCCTGAGGCACCTGGTGCACCCCAGCCACGGCGCAACCCTCCAAGGGACCGTCGCCCACCACTCAGGATTAGGCAGCCTGAACTGAATGCCATGACTGCCATAACTCTCCCATCAATGACACACCCACTGTGGCAGAGGCCCTGGCTGGTCCCATGGCAGACTTGTGGATTGAGGCTATGAATGCTGAGCTGGCCTCCCTGCATGCCAACCAAACATGGTGCCTTGAAGAGCGCCCTGCCAATGCACGTGTGCTGCCTACCAAATGGGTACTCAAAGTGAAGCGTGATGCTGCAGGGAACATCGAGAAGCTAAAGGCCAGGCTAGTGGCAAAGGGGTTCTATCAACAATCAGGTGTGGATGTAGGAGATGTCTATGCACCTGTCAGCAAGCACACCACACTGCGCACCCTCCTGGCCAAGGCAGCAGCTGAGAACATGGAGATTCATCAGTTAGACTTTGAGACTGCTTTCCTGAATGGCCAGCTACAGCCAGGGGAGGTCATTTATGTGCAGCAGCCAGAGGGCTTTGAGGAGGGCAGCATTAACACTGTGTGCCGACTGCAGAAGGCTCTGTATGGTCTGAGGCAGGCTCCTAGGGCGTGGCATGCCAGGTTGAGTGAGGAGCTGCTGAGCATGGGCTTCAAGGCTTCTGAGGCAGACCCTGCCCTGTTTACCCTGCAGCTGAGCACTGGCATGGTGTACCTGCTAGTGTATGTGGACGACTGCCTTCTGTGCACCCAGCAGGGGGACACCGCAGGATTGGCCTACGTAAAGAAGCAGCTGTCCTCAGCCTTCAAGCTGAAGGACTTGGGTGAGGCCCGGTGGTTCCTAGGTATGCAGCTGACCAGGGACAGGGCTGAGGGCACCATCAAGCTCGACCAGCATAAGTTTGTCCAGGAGCTAGTCACAGCCTACAGCAAGTCAGCAGCCCACAGCAAGCCTCTGCCCATGGCTCCTGCTGTTAAGCTAGTCAGGGAAGGGGAGGCTTTGGACACGACTCTGCATCATTACAGTGCCCTGGTGGGCAGCCTGCTTTACCTGACCTGCTGCACACGGCCAGACATTGCATTTGCTGTGGGCGCCTTGGCCAGGCACATGTCTGCACCCACTAAGCAGCACTGGTCGGCTGCCTGCAGTGTGCTATGTTATCTGAAGGGCACAGCAGATCAAGGACTCCTGTTTGGTGGTGTGTCAGGGCTGCAGGGCTACTCTGATGCAGACTATGCAGGAGACAAGGACACAGCCAGGAGCACAACAGGCTATCTTTTCACTCTGAATGGAGGTGCTATCAGCTGGTCCAGCCGCCTTCAGCCTACTGTGGCTATGTCAACAGCAGAAGCAGAATATATGGCAGCCTCCAGCGCAGCTAAGGAGGCTCTGTGGCTGCGGAAGCTCATGAGGGATCTGCAGCTGGATGCTAGCTGTGTGCACCTGGGCTGTGACAACCAAGCAGCCATTCAGCTCCTGCACAACCCCATGGCCACCTCCAGGGCAAAGCACATAGATGTGCACCACCACTTTGTCAGGGAGCGCATCAGCAGAGGCGAGGTAGCCTTCCACTACTGCCACACCTCCAGCATGCTGGCAGACATCCTCACCAAGCCTCTGGCAGCAGTCCAGTTCAACATGGGCAAGCAAGGGTGTGGGGTCTTCAGCTAAGCAGGCACAGGTCATATCTGATCTGAAACAGCCTGTGGCATCCAGCCTGTTCTCTGACTCAGGACTGGAGCTTGGAAGGGCCTTAGGCACAGGCATGCACGCCTGTCAACAGCCATTTAGTCCCAGCATGGTGTGTCTTTGCCATGTACTGAGAAGTTGCCCGCAGTTGTTGCTTGGCTCAGGCTTGTTTGCCTGCTGACCGCCAGTTGTTTGCTTAAACAGTTGTTAGATGCGCTTGCCAGACCTCTGAGTGGGAGTGTTAGTTGCACACCCTCCCGGTGCAGCTGAGATCTAGCACCGGGATTGTAGGGTGTGATTGCCAGCGGTCCGGCCGCGAAGAGTGCGAGTGTGACTGCCGTATTTAGGGCAGGCACCCGGCAGTCGTAGGCACCCTGAACTGGTGTCCGCGTCTGCCCGTGCTCTTCCAACAGGTAGGCGCAAGGTTGCGCAAGGTTGACGCAAGGTTGCGCGCTACCAGTTGTGGCAGATCAATGTAACTACCCTGAACTGGTGTCCGCGTCTGCCCGTGCTCTTCCAACAGGCGGTCCTTTGCGCGGGGATGGAGATGGTCGCATCGGTCATCACTCTTTCGCCCGCTCCTTTTGCCGCGGCTTTGGTGATATCTTGGGTCATCTGGTAGTAGATGCTGTCTTGGTTGGCGAGACCTAACTTGTGCTTGCTGTGCATGTGTGCTCGCACGCTTTGTCGGCAGTCCGGCAGCGGGGCGAGGGTTTCGCTATCGGTCCCGTGGTTGAGCCAGATACCTCTCTCCTTGGGTGTGGTCGGGTGGTACTCTAGTGTGTTCGCCTGCTCCGGGTGTAGCGCTGCGTGTTTAGCGAGGGCATCAGCGCCTTCGTTGCCGATGATGCCCGAGTGGGCCCGGACCTTGTAGAATTGGGTCGTGACGGGGCTAGCGATGATGAGGGTGGCGATGTCCGTCAGGATGTCGTTGTGTCTATGATTAATGAGGGACATCGGGTTAGCCAGGGCTCGGCGGATCTGATAGAGAGAGCATAGGCTGTCGGTGGCGATGCGTCTGGCCCCCGCTTTCAGTGCCGCGTGTATCGCTGTGAGTTCTGCCTTGTTGATGGTGTTGTTCTCTGGGTCGTTCATCGCAATGGTAAGTAGGGCGTTGCTTTCCGGAATATAGACCCCCGCCCCGACGCGCGCCGGGTCTGGCTCGGATGTCTTAATGCAGCTGCCGTCAGTGTACGCTATCGTGGTCCATTCGGTGATGGCCATCCGCGGTAGCGTGGTGGAGTGGTGCGTGAGCTGGTGTTGGCTGCGTGTGTGCCCCAGCGTGGGTAGAGCCCTGTCCAGCGGGAGGCGGAGGTGTTGTTTGTGGCCACTGGGGAGGGCGGCTGGCTGTTTTTGATTGTGAGGTCTACGAAGGAAAGGGTGTGTCTCCCTGTCCGGGTGTAGGGCAGTGGCTGTGCTAGCCATCCATCCTTGTGGGTTGCCTTTGGTGGTGAGTAGTTGCCCTGCTTCATTCCATATGACGTACACGAGGAGGGTGGCGTGCTTGCCAAGTTTGGAGCAGTTGGTATTGTTGAGGGGTATGCTGGCCAAGTGCTGACAGTACTCTGGGTAGCGTCTCAGGGTGTCAATGTGTTTGGGGTAAGAGATGCCCTTCTTACCAGGGATCAGCATAATGGTGGCCATGGCCTCTTCCTGGTGTGCTGAGTGTATAGCATGGTTGACGCATTTCAGTGCCATCGCATCATCGGCTGGTACGTTCCATGTGGATAGCCCAGTGTGGCGTACTAATAGGCAGTTGTGGTGTGCCCCAAAGGCCGTGTCATTGATGTCAAGGCTCCAGTAGGTAGTAGTTTCAGGCCTAACTGTAAGTGGATCAGCCCACCTTTGGACAGTGCTAGTGAAGGATCGTGTGGTGTGTAGGGTGGTGAGGGCTTTGTCTTGTGCCAGTCTCATGGGGTGGCGGCTGCTCTGTGTGTCCCGTCTCCTTAGGAGGGCCACCAGTTCTGTGGCCAGGTTGCGTGTGTGTGGTGTGTGTTGTAACCAAGCATGTAGGTGTTGGTGTTGTTGCTTGGTCAGGAGGCCTACTGTGCGGCCCGACTCGTCGTGGACCGTTACGTGTTGCACTAGGTCGTGTTTGGGCATGATGGGCTCCCCCGTGCTGAAGCTCATCGCTGGGGTGGTCATGTCGGGGTGTAGTTGGAGGAAGGTTTCGCATTTGCCCGTCCCGACGATGTCCGTCTGCGGGTTGATGGGGTATGTGTGGAAGGTGGCCTTCGAGTGAAGGTTGGTGCACCGGGGTAGCCAGGTGTGCGGGTCCGGCAGTCCCTGCCGGGTGTGGCTTGGTAGTTTCGTATCAGGCCGCGCGCATCTAGCTTCTTGTATCCTCTTATTCTCCTCTTCATAGTCACTGCGTCGCGCCAGGTAGTCCAGGTGTGCCGTGATGAGAGGTGCCGGTTCGAGGGTGGGGCGCCAATGAACTCGTATAAGGTCCGAGTGCGCTGACAGACGCATAGTCGTTTTGAACTCGTTGCTGCCAAACTTGCATATTGGGCACAGCCAGTGGCCTGGTTCTTTGTGTCCCGACAAGAGGGCTTCCTCAAGGCAGGCTGGGTGGTAGGCCCTCTTGCAGTTGTGGCACATTGGGCTGTCTCCTCTTGGTAGCCAGCATAGCTCACATGTGCATACGTCTTTAGCGTCTTCCCTGCTGATGGGTTCTGTGTGTGTGGGTGTATAGCCTTCTTCTGCACATAGTGGTAGTGCCCATTTATCTATGATTGTGGGCTTCCAATGCACCTTGTAGTAGCTTTCTTTGTTGATGCCGTCCCATTGCCATCCATCTATGCTGGTGATGGCCTCTTGGTGGCCGTACATGGCCCCTAGTATGCTGCCTAGGTCCTTGGGTTTACAGCGGCAGGCTTTATCCACCTTCCAGCTAGAGAGCCCTGGAAGGTCAAGGCCAGCTGTGTGCACTATATCCTTCGGGATGGTTTGGATCTGTCTGCCCTGAGTGTTCCGTTTCGTGCCCGCCTTGGGTCGGGCTGGTTTCGTTGGGGGCGATTGGATTTCCCTGTTCTCTCGCCTCAGCAGCCGGGAGCTACTCTTGATGGTCTCCTGGGCTGCGGGTTGTGTTGCATGTTCGGTCACGTGCGTCGCTTCGGTCGGTGTGGGCTTCTTGGCAGTCACGTACGCCCCGATATCAGCGTAGCGGTGTTTTGTGTCTTCCTCGACGTCGGTTGGTGCCAGCTCCGTCAGGCCCGCGGCCCATGGTTTAATTAGTCTTTGCGCAGCGGGCCGGTCTAGGGTGGTGTCTCGTTTGGCTGCGATGTCTTTCGCTTCCGTTGTGGTTGGGCATCTGTCCTGGGTCGCCATGGTCGTTAGTCTGTTGAGGGCGATATAGTGCTTTTGTTGGACTTTGTTGTGGAAGCGCTCTTTAAGCATCTTTCCTGATATGATGTAGGTATGGCCAGCGATGGTGTGTTGTAGCTCTGTGGCATGTTGGATGCCTAGGCTTTTGAGGCACGTCATGCAAGCACTAACTATGTCGAGTGGAAGGGGGCTGGTATTCTGTGTGATGAGTTGTCCAAGCAGTTTGGTTTCCTTAGGGTAGAGTTCTTGTCCTTCCTGGGTGGCAGTGAGCTGCGCCGTGGTGGCATGTAGGAGTTGTCTGGCTCGTAGGGTGTGTCGCAGCATAATGAGCATGCGGTGTCCATGCTTGGCAGCTTGAGCGTAGAGCCAAGTGATTTGTTTGTGTAGCATGCATCTGGTTATGTGGGCATGTGTGGTGTCTGTGGACTGGAGGCTGTGTAGGAGGGCTGTAGTGTTTCTGGTATGGTACTCTTTGGCGGTTGAGCTGATGCCAAGGCCGAGTTTGTCGATGTCCTCCCTGACGACGGCATTGGGTGTGCCTAGTGGGAGTCTGAGTTTTTTCTTAATACATTGATTAATTGCTCTGTCGTAGAGGTCTAGGTCTCCCGGTGTGCATGGGGCTACGCAGAAGCTATAGGCCAGACTGGGGATGATGGCTGTTTTGATGATGTGGATGGCTTGTCTGGCGCTGGCGAATGAGCGTCGTAGTCTTTCTAGTTTCTGTCTGAGTTGTGTCATCATGGCTATGTGTTGTGGTTTCCAGTTGAGCGTCATGGTAAGTAAGACACCAAGGTAAGTGAAGGGGGAGGTCGGTTTGAGGTAGGTGACAGGGCCGCTGGCATGCTTCACCTCGCCCTTGGTCAGCTTCCACCGGCGCAGCTGGTCTGCCATGAGCTGGCCTGACTGCGGATCCCACACACCCGAGGCTGCGCTGACTGCCTGGGTGACGCCAGGGTCGATGCCCACCCCAATCTGTGTGTCTGGGTCAAACACAAACTCACGCATCTCAGCTATGCCCCTGCCTATGTGGGGGAGTCCCACTGCATGGGCCGCTGCGGCTGCTGCACTTGGGCGGCTGCTGGTGATGCTGCTGCTGCTGGCAGCTGTAGGTGGGGTTGGAGGAGGGGGAAGTGGGCGCGTGTAGTGCACGCACACGCTGACACCATCTGTGTCCACCAACCTCTCAAAAGCAAACCCCTGGTGACCTTGACCCCGCCCGCGGCCCTGCTGCTGACCTTGACCCCGCCCGCGGCCCTGCTGCTGACCTTGACCCTGCCCGCGGCCCTGCTGCTGACCTTGACCCTGCCCGTGGCCCTGCTGCTGACCTTGACCCTACCCGCGGCCCTGCTGCTGACCTTGACCCTGCCCGCGGCCCTGCTGCTGACCTTGACCCTGCCCGCTCCTTGCGGTGTAAGGCAATAGTGCAGGGTGTTGGCTCCTGCAAGCTCAGGGACACTGTTGGGGACGTGATGGACCCTAGGGCTTGAGAACAGCTGTGAATGCAAGATACCTGGTCAGTTGAAGGCAGCCTAGCCAAGCACTGTATCAACACTGACAACAATACGCCTTGATTGACAGCGCCGTGACGCACATGACAGACAGCACCCCGGCTGTGCACACACAACTGTACGGAATAAATTAGTGCTAAAGCGGACCCTCCAACCTGTTTGCGACCAGCAGCAGCCAACCTCGCCAAGTGTCACCCACCTGGGTATACCCCTGGGAACAACATGTTGGTCTGTGGGTAATCTCACTCAGCTACTACAAACATGCCGGCTCCGGCCTCACCAGGTCAAGCCACACCATGCCAGGGGCAGTCAAGGGGTGGGGGTGTCAAGGGCATGCGGGTGGCCCTGGCGCCTGATTTGGCTGTGACTGATTTGGTTGTGACTGGGCTGGTGTGTCTGCTTGGACAAGTAGGGGTGGCTGTGGGGCTGGGTGGTGTGGGCTGGGTGGTGTGGCTGGTAGGCGGAAACCTGCAGTTGTGTGCACAGGCCGACTCGTCTACATTGTGGCCATCACATCACTTCAGACAAACAAAACTTAATCAACACGGAACAACATGTTGGTCTGTGGGTAATCTCACTCAGCTACTACAAACAAGTTGTAGTATCCTCGGTCGCACCCTTGACGACTACCAACCCCATATCGATGGCACGTTCGTGGGCAAACCCCACACCACTGGGCACCTCATCAAAACTAACAGCTTTACGCTTATATGGCTACCAGCCCGTTGCACTAGCAAACACCAGTGAACTAGCTAGGAGCCCTAGAGTGCGCCATGGCTCTAGGGCTCGGGTAGTGATGGACTGCTCCACTAGGAAGCTCCATTGTGGCTACAAGTTTATTAATCGCTGCAGTGGCTTACAATGGCACAAATGGCACAAATGGCGTACAGCAGAACGCTAACAGGAAGCCATGCCCTAGCAGGCCCTGCATTCTGGGACATTGCGAGGAACGCCGCGTAGACATGGATTGGCAGCCTAGGCAGGGCATACCAGTGAGCGAGGCCTGTCAGACCTGGCGTGACCTCCTTGCAGGGGTGCAGATGCGTGGAGCATATCCAGCCAGAGAACTGGGGACCCTGGAGCTGAAGTGTGTGCAGGCCGACTCGTCCACATCACTTCAGACATCCCGTCCACTCGTCGAGCTATCCCAATCCACAAGCCGACTAGGACGCCAGCCAGCCAGCCAGCCAGCCAGACGGGCCAACGAGACCAACCAAGCCTCCCTAGCCTAGGTCTCAGGTCCAGGTCCGGTCCGGTCTCCGGCCTCAGGTCCAGGCCTCCAGTCCCGAGCCCTGAGCATCGAGCCCTGAGTCTCCAGTCTAGAGCCCCTGAGCCCTAACCCTGGAGCGACTGGAGCCTATTTGCAGAGGCCACAACCTTATGACCTTATCAGGGATAATACCTTGTGGCACTGTCCACCTGTCAATGGGCTTGGCTCCCACTGTGGACCTGGGCCTGTCCTTCATAATCCTTCAATCTAGGTGAACTGGAGTTGGAGCTGAGTTAACTGGAGCGGGCCATCACCCCACTCGCTGACAAGCTGAGGTCCGAGGGTGCCCCGGCCAACCAGCCTGACGCCTGATGGCTTAAGTGGTGTAAGCTAGCATCACATGTCGTGCATCGCTAACGGATAGCCAAGGACGTAGCTCACCAGTGTAGCTAACCACGCCACCTTCACATCTTGTGCACTGCGAGCACAAGCACAAGCACAGAGGTTGCTGCTGGTGCGGGGTTGCTGCTGGTGCGGGGTTGCTGTTGGTGCGGGGCTGTTTGTTGGTGCGGGGCTGCTGCTGGTGCGGGGCTGCTGCTGGTGCTTACCTTGGGTGATTGTACGGCATCTACCCACACCGGTACGAAAGCTTAAGGTCAAACCGACCAGTACTCGGCGCTGGCCCGGCCCCGCGCCGAGTAAGAGACCGAAGTGAGGCAACGGCAGCTTTTTTATAATGATCGCTGTCACACTGTGCGCGTGTCCGTCCTTTGACAGCCGTTGCATTTGAGGACACGTCCTTAGCTGCTAGTTAGGTCCTGACAGGAGGACCTGGACCAAAGGCGTGCTGCGGACTAGAGGCGTGCTGCTGGACCTGGACTAGAGCGCGTCGGTACAGTGGCGCGTCGGTACAGTGGCTTACAATGGTACAGTGGCTTTCAGCTGCACAGCCAGTCTGCTGGCCCAAGTGGTGGGCCTGCCAGCCTCGACAAGCCATGCCGGCTCCGGCCTCACCAGGTCAAGCCACACCATGCCAGGGGCAGTCAAGGGGTGGGGGTGTCAAGGGCATGCGGGTGGCCCTGGTGCCTGATTTGGCTGCTGCTGCAGCAGCTGGGTGTGGTTGTGACTGGGCCGGTGTGTCTGCTTGGACAAGTAGGGGTGGCTGTGGGGCTGGGTGGTGTGGGCTGGGTGGTGTGGCTGGTAGGCGGAAACCTGTAGTTGTGTGTGCAGGCCGACTCGTCTACATTGTGGCCGTTCACGGAGGCCATCCTCCCTGACCCCATACTGCAAGCCCCAACCGAACTCCTTAACCTTTCCGGGTAGGGGCAACCAGGCTGGCATGACGCGGCGTGACGGAGCATGCAAAACGGACTATGTTTTGCCAGCTCAAGCGGCCCAGGACCTCGCTCAGTTGTGATCGAGGCAGTCAAGCTAGCGTGGCGTGGCGGTGCATGACAGCATCGCGAATGTACATGAGGTGAAGGCAGCAGCCCAGGCTAACCCAGTAGTGCAGCAGGTGATGGTCCGTCAGCCCAGGCCATCTTTCGTGCCCCTTGTTCTGCAGCAGCAGCAGGCAGTGTGCACTGTAGGGCTTACAGGGTGGGATGCCAGCAGTGCATCACGGTGATTGCTGCACGCCATTGCCACAGCCATGTGGCAAGCTTACTTCAACCTGTTCAGCTGGCCCAACCAGGCTCAGCCGAATGCAGTGTGTGGCCAGCTGGGGCAGCGTCAGGGTGAGTCATACATCCTCTGCCATGTAGTCACACTAAACCATGGGACCTTGATGCTATTGCATGCCTTGCCGTTGCCATGATGGTGCACATGGGCTTGTAAAGCTCCCAATATATGTAAGTTGCCTTAGTCAGCTAGGCACAACAGCAGGTGGCATCGACTAGTTCATGGCAACATGAAGCAGGTCGGATCAGTGGTTGCTTTGTGCTTGTTATTCACCAGGCACAGCAGTATGTGGCATCAACTATTGAAAAAGCAGGTCTGTGTATGTCATCCCCACTAACAAAGGAATTGTTGGGTATGAGTTGCATCATGCGAGGATACCATGTCTTGTCTAATGCATGGCAACAACAGGAGCGTTGTTCAGTGGTTGCTTTGTGCACCAATGCGGTGCCTTGGCATTGTGCCTCAGCTGACCCCACACACTGGATGCACACACTGGCGATGGAGGGCTAGCTTTCTTTAGCAGCCCATGTTCCTGATGGGCTGAGGTCAGGTGTAATAGAGTGAGATTAGGTTTGATGGAGTGAGGTTAGGTGTAATGGTATGCCTTCAGCATACTGACCCTCACAAATGAGTAGGCGCCACACAGGTACATGACCACCTGGATGCCCAGGTTTATGTTCACAATCTGCAGCACATGTTGTCTTAACCAACATCAGGCATAGGGCGTATAGAAAAAGAAGAAAAAGAAAGAAAGGAAGAAAAGGAGGAAGGAAGAAAGCAGGCAGGCAGGCAACAAGGGAGGAGCGTGGCTGTGTTACCCCTTTGCCACTCTCCCACCAGGACACAGAACAAGGACAAGCAGCCTTTGCTCTCTGCTTGCTTCCTCGCTCCTGCCCCAGTCCCTGCCCTTCTGCTGCCGCACTGCCACCCTGCTGCTACACTGCCACCCCCCCACTAACCCTACCACAGGCAACAAGTGTGTGTGGCCCTTGCATGCTGTATGGCGTTGCCCCCTCCCTAGGAGGCTGGTGGCATGCTCTGCCCTGCAGGCAGGCTGTGGGCCCTGACCTGGTAGTAGGTGAAGAAGAGGACGGCCCCCAGGCCCACAAAGGCTAGGGTGCGCATGAGGGGGCGCAGGAAGGCGGCAGCCAGCAGGCCCACCCCTGTGCACAACATGACTCGCAGGTCCACCTCAGGGTCCTGGGCCTGGCGCACAGCAGGTCACACAAACACACACACTGTGCGACATCGTCATCATTACATGACATTCGCATGTCGGCGTTGCTGCTGCGACACACATACCGTCCTGCTACGCTACGTTCGTCTGTCACGAGTCGTGGAATGTCGGGCAGTGGGCATTGGGCCAATCCAGCCGCCAAAAATGGACGCTTAGCACTGCGACGAAAGTTCCCCGAGCGTCGCGAGATGTGCGCCACCAACAGACTGCGCTCGCTGACCATCACGTACGACAAAACGTCCTAGACCTGATTTTGTTTACAGTACTCCCGATGCCGTAAAATTGCGCCGCATAGGGTAGGGAACATGCTGCACGTGGCTGCGACAGCCTGCTGCACCCACTGTGCACTGACACTCACTGGCACCCACTGTGCACTGTGACAGCCTTGCGGAGGGGCAGGGTCCACTCCCACAGCCACATGGCCAGGTCTGGGGCTGTGCAGCCTTACAGCAGCCAAGGCACTAGTCCTCGGCCGCAACGTTCCCTGTGACCCTCACCACGCACCCCATGTGCCCCTGACTTATAAGACCTGCAGCTAACTGTCATGAGAAGACAGCTGCCAGCATGACAGGCTCACCCCCTCTCCCACTTACTGCCCCCCCCCCCATTCCTCTCCCCTTCACTGCTGCCCCCCCCCTGCTTGCCGCCCCCATCCCCTTCACTGCCGCCCTCCCTCCACACTCACTACTGCAGCCGTGAGTGGTGTCCCAAGGATCAGCGCCACAATGCCCAGGTGGTCCATCTTTTCCTGCACCAGCCCCGCCAGCAGCGTGGGATAAACAGCGTTGCCAGCAGTGGCGGCGGCAGCAGCAGCAGCAGCAGTGGCGCAGCTTACTAGGGCAATGCAATGATAGCAAAGCCAGGCAATGGGTCTGGTGTCAGAGTCGCAGCCAAGATTGAGTTTGTGGGTATTCTGGAGTGCCTATATCTGCATGGCGCTCTATCACTTCCGGCATGCCTTGACTTGCAATGCTCCTTACTAGCAAGTGATCGTCGGGCCAGATGTGTGTGATGGCTGAGCAGAGGTGGGTGGTGGCTGCTGCGGCGCAATAGATGACCATGGGCCAGCCACCAGTTGTTTGGCCAGCCCAAGCTGCGATGCTGCACAGCAGCACATTAGCAGGGCAGGTGCGTACATGTCAGGTCAGGCATGTCAACTGAAAGTGCTGGAGACAGTGAATGCATGGGTGTATCACTCTTGTGAGTGTACCAGCGAGATGGCTAATCAAGGCACATGTAGGTTTCTCAGTGGGCGGGTTGGTTCAAACAGTGCTCACCCAATGCAGATAAGAACCACTCCAGGGACGAAATGGCTCCAGAAGTTGATGCGCTCGTACGGGTCGTGGAACACGCCTGAGGCAGACTTACGGAATATAAGGAGCATCTCAAAGGTGCAGCGTGGGCCAATGGGAAACTCACAGACATGCCACGGAGTGTGCGGCCAGGTACCAGCCGGGGAGCCCGCGGGTCTAAACTGTTCAGGAGCCCTCCACCATTGTGCCATCGCGCGATGCTAAATACAGAACCTCGGAATCACGACCTGCGGCCAATGCGGGGTTGGGCGATCGCGTGCAACTGTGCCAACCACTGTTTCCAAGGTTCATGTAGAGCTTGTATCAGCATTGCACGTCGCCCGGGGAACAGAGAAAGCGAACCACTGGATGGACAAGCTCGCCTAGAATGGAGGAGCTCGTTGAAAAACTTGCGGAGACTCTGCGGCCCGCGGCGGCCTGGCTTCCCGATGCGCAAGCACAGCAGCTGTCAGCCCAGCTGGTCGTGTTACAAAAACAGACAAAGTTGTTGACAGGAATAGTCGCAACTCAGGCCAGCCTTACCGCGTCGTCAGTGAAGCAGAAATTGAAACGGTCAGCAGTTAAATCAATCAAGAGCGAGACCGACTTGGACCCCAGCGCCGAGCCTGTCGCTGCTGAAACAGCGGCAGCCCCATCACCGCCCTCAGCTGACCACTCAGCTGCTCCCACCAGTGACATTCCAACACCAGCCTCGGACCCAGCCCCCACCCCAGCCCCAGCCCCAGCTTCTGCCCCCGCTGCTGCTGGCCTCAGTTCTGACCCTGCTATTGTGAGCAGTGGCACGACAGCCTCTGTGGCCGCTGCCGCTGCTGCATTAGCCGCTGCATCCACCCCCGCCCCGCCCAACATCCCACTGGGTCTGACAGGGGACGAGCTGTTGGCAGCCGTGTTCTCCCTGAGTGACAGCCTGAGCAAGGAGGAGGTGCGGGCGCTGGCCGACCATGCCGGGGTGAGCCAGGAGTACGTGCGCACGCAGTTCACCAAGCTGCGCAACAGTGTGCGGGGCTGGCTGCAGCGCACACAGACACGGGTGGCCCTGGGGGGTGCGGCTGCGCGCAAGCACAGGGGGCAGCACACCTCGCCTGGAATAGGTGAGCCAGCTGGCTGCCATGAGGGGCAGGGGGGCGGGGCAGCTGGGGGGCGGGGGCGGGGCAGGGGGCGGGGCAGCAGCTGGGGCTGGGGCTGGGGCCAGGCAGGAGTGGATGGGGGCTGCTGGATGCGGGTGGGAAGGGGTGGGGCAGGTGTGGTGATGTGGTTGTGGGGATGGGCAGAGCAGGGGCCTCAGGGACCGGCTGGAGCTCACTGCCAATGTGGAAGCAGGTGGGGGAATGCAGACACCTTGGGGTGGGCACCAGTGCTTGTATAGTAAGGAGTGATCAAAGTGAGGGTGGAGATGAAAAGTGAGGGTAGAGTGGGAGATCAAAGTGGGGTAAGGGTGGGAGAACAGTGCTGAAGGGTGGAGAGTGGGAGCGGCAACAGCAGTGAAGGCAGTGGGCGTCAGGGGCTGAATGCCAGCAGCGCCAGCTGTGGTTGTACAGAGCGGTGGGGGACACAGCGGGGGAGTGCAAGCAGGCTGCAGCGGTGGGCAGCCATTGCGGGCATCACATCACCACAACACTCCTGCACGGCAGTTGGCAGTTGGTGGTTGGAGACGTGGTTGACAAGGCGCTGTCAGCAGCACAGCTGAACAGATGGTTCAGGATGCAACCTGTTGTTAGCTACTTTGCATGGCAGCTGATTGGCTGTGCTGAGGCGGGTCTACACAAGGTGAGGTGAGGTGAGTGGGCTGGGCAGCGCCCTCCACCCTCCACCTCACACTTCCACAACCACACACCTCCCCCTGCAGTTGTGGTGAGGGTGCAAGCGCGCCTAGTTTGGCCCCGCCCCTGCCCCAGGTGTCAGCCTGTCCAGCCCCCCCCTACGCAGCGCGGACGGTGGCGAGGAGGGGGGAGGGCTGGCCCAGCCCCTGGGGGCGCTGGACCTGGGAGCCGGCAGTGGCCCAGGCAGCCAGGGTCCAGGGCAGGGCCAGGGGGCGCTGGCTGAGGCAGAGGTGCAGGCGCTGGTCGCCAGGGACACGGCGCAGCTGGAGCGTCTGCGCAGCATGCTCACGCCTTCTGGAGGCCTGGCTATGCAGCAGTGCGGGCTGTTCATGATGATGCTCAAGGTGGGGCAGGGGCGGGGGGGGAGGGCGGACAGGTGGGGGGCGGGTGGTGGTGGTGGAGCTAGTGGTCAGTTGAGGGCCCCCTCGCCTGGTTGTCTGCTGCCCAGCTCCTCTACCTGCTCGCCTCCCTCCCAACTACCGCCACCCACCCCGCCCCACCCACCCACCCGCCTGCCCCCCGCCCCTGCACCTGGCCCCCTGCAGGAGCCCTGCTCCTATGAGGTGCGGGAGGCGCAGCTGGCCGCCCTGCGTGCTACCCCTGTGCCCTCCCTGCTGCCGCTGGTGTCCTCCCCACTGTGTGACCTGCTGGCTGCCTGGGTGTCAGGAGCTGAGCAGGACAGGCAGACCAGCTTTGTCAGGTGCGAGGCGTGCAACCCTCACAGTACACAGTGGTGTCACCAGGTGGTGTCAGTGTGCACTGTGTACAGTGGATTGCTTATTTCTGGTTGCGGGTGTGTCTGGGGAGACACCACAGGCAGAGGTGTGAAGGGTGTGCAGGCGGACGAGTGGCAGCTGCAACCTGGGTCCACAAACTAGGAACTACTTTGCAAGCAGGTCTCACCACACCCACACACAGCGTGCACACATGACGCGACCCGACAACCACTGTAGCAGAGACCTCACGATGTGATGTGCAGCAAATGAAACCAATGGGCCTTTGGTGAAGAAAGAAGTGAACACGATGCAAAGAAGGGGCTGGACTTAGGCAACTATCTGTGTAGTGGACTGGGCAGACCCCCTACCCCTATCCCTACCCCCTATCCCTACCCCATACCCCTACCCCATACCCCTACCCTACCCCTATCCCTACCCCATACCCCATACCCCATACCCCTACCCCTACCCCTACCCCCTCCCCTCTGCCCGCTCCCCCTCACAGGTCGCTGCTGACCACAGCCACCCACCTGCCCATCAGCAAGCCCATGCTTGTGGCCAGCCGCCTGCTGTCCTGCACTGTCGCCCTGACCAAGAGCAAGCAGCCGCGCGTAGCCAGCGCAGCCCAGGCCGCCCTGCTCTACTGGCGCACCGCCCTGCATGGCCTCCCCATCCCTGGCGGCTCGGCTCCCCTGGTGGCAGTCCCTGTGGCTGCGGGCAGGGGGCCCTCAGCAGCAGCAGCAGGGGGGGCGCACCCCCCCCAAGGGCCCCCCTCTGGTGATGCGGGGACTTACCCAGGTCTGGGTCAGGGCCAGGGCCAGGGGCCAGCCCAGTTCAGCCATGGCAGCGCTGGTGAGATGAGGGGCATGCAGGGGCCAGCAGCAGGGTGGGGGGGCCAGGCAGGGCAGGCGGCAGCAGGGGGGTGGGGCAGACCAGGGCAGGCCTGGGGGGCGACAGCAGGGGGGCTGTTGGACCAGACCTCCAGGTGGAACCACATGCAGCAGCAGCCCCATGCGCCGGGCTGGTCCTCTGGGTCATCAATGGGGGGGTCAGGGGGGGCAGGGGGGGAGGCCGTCCGCCCTGGGTCAGCAGAAGCGGCGGCGGCAGCGGCTGCTGCTGCTGCGGCAGTGGTGTCTGGGTGGGATACCCCCCCACCTGCCTGGGGCTACGCTTCTGGCTCTGGGGCTGCAGCTGGGGTAGGGGCCGGGGGGCAGGGGGTGGGCCTACTCAGCCCAGGTGTGAGGGGCACAGGGCGACCCACGTCAAGGCTGGCAGAGCTGCTGCGGGAGGTGTTGAACCCCACCCTCTCAGCCCCCTCAGCTGCTGGCCCGTCTGCTGCTGCTGGGGAGCCAGGGGGAGGGGGCGGGGTAGGGGGTTGGGGGCTGGGGGCAGCGGCACCCAAGAGTCCCCCTGGGCAGCTGTTGGGGGCACAGGGGTGGTCAGCAGCAGGGCAGGGGGAGGGGCAGGGGGTAGGTGGGCCGCGCCCGCTGCCACCCCCGCCTGGTGCTGCGGTGGGGAAGGCGGCGCAGGGGGCAGGGGGGCTGGGAGCTGGGCGGGGCGCTGGCACACTGGCGGGGAGGTCTGGGTGAGTGGATGGGAGAGAGGGGCTGGGGAAGAGTGAGGGCCAGGGGAGAGAGAGGGGGGAGAGTGAGGGTAGGGGGAAGAGGGAGGGTCAGGAGAGAGGGAGGGGGTAAAGGGCAGTGCAGGGGCAGCGCAGGTGACGGGTAGTTGCCGCCTGTATGTAAAGCCCTGTGGCTGACCCCATGCATGCAAGCATGGTGTCCATGAGGTGATCACCCTGCTACCCCCCACCCCTGTGCCCCTCACCAGTAGCATGGCTCCTCTACACCCCATTCGGCTCCAGGCCTGTTGTCTCCACCCTGATCCCCTCCAGAGGCTGCTGCCAGAGACGGATGCCCTTGCACGCCCAAGGCCCTAGCGGCTGGCCCCTCCCCACCCTGCTGCCCTTGCTAGCTATCCACATCAAGCCCACGAACCCCCTATCTCCACTCTGCGCCCCTTGCCCCTCTCCCCCTGCTGCCCACTGGCCCCCCCCCCTGCTGCCCACTGCTGACGACCTTCAGGCCCCCCCCCGCACCCAGCCGGCCCATGTCAGTGGAGGAGATCAAGAAGGCGCGGGCCAAGGCAGCTGCCAGGGAGGCGTACCTGAAGATGAACGCCGGGGCGGCAGGGGCAGGGGCAGGGGCAGGGGGCCGGCCAGGCAGTGGGCCGCCTACCGCCTCCGGCTCTGCCGGTGCTGGGGGCAGTGCAGCAGCAAAGCCCATGGCCGGCTTCTTTGGGGCGGTGGCTCCCTCAGTGGCTGCTGGCAGGACCGCTGCAGGGCCCCGGGTGATGGGGGCGCCTGGACCCCCAACTCATCCCCGACAGCAGCAGGGCCAGCAGGGACAGCAGGGGCAGCAGGGGCAACAGGGGCAACAGGGGCAGCAGGGGCAACAACAACAAGGTCAGGGGCAACAGGGGCAGGGGCAGCCTCCTTCCTACCCACCCCACTCCCTGACAGACCCTCCCCCTCCCACGCCTGGCAATGCACCCCCCACCCCCCCCTCCACCTCCCACCCCACCAGCCAGCAAGGGGGTTTGCCCGCAGCCTCTGCTGCTGAGGCAGGCCAGGGGCGGGCTTGGGAGGTGGCTGGTCCAGGTCCTCCCCCCGCCCAGTACCAGGCCCTGGGGCCTTCAGCCCTCCCTCCTGCTGCCCCCACACACGTGGCCGGGTCAGCCCCTGCTGCCACACACCCCACAGCGGCTGCTAGCATGGAGGCCGCTGTGACAACAGCAGGAGCAGCAGCAGCAGTGGGACCCAGCCAGGCCCCCCAGCCTGTTCCCCCTGGCGACCCCCCTGCGGCTCCTCATGCACCCACCCTTGCAGGCCCCCCCCCTGGGAGTGGGGCAGCAGGGGGGGCTGCTGCCACCAGCCAGGGGTCGCAAGCACTGCACCACACCCTGCCACCCCCCCAACACATGCAGACCCTGCATGGACCGTCCCAGCAGCAGCAGCAGCAGCTGAGCCCTGACCCCACCCTGGTGCCGCTCCCCCCACCTGGCCGTGCCCCCTCACCCCTCACCTCCACCCACCCACCCAGCCAGCAGCCCACACAACCATATCCCGCAGCTGCCCCCCCCACTGGCTCTCAGCCCCTGGGTGGGATGGTTGATGCCCCCACTGCCAGCGGGGTCCAGGGGGGGCCTGGGGGGGCCAGGGGCGGCAGCCCCCCCCCCTCTGCTGCCGCCCCCTCAGCTGCCTCAGGGTGCCCTGGGCATCAGCCGGCAGGGCGGACCCACCTGGAGACCCCCCAGGGTGCCTCTCGTGGGTCTGGGTCCAGGGGGGCTGCTGCTGCTGCTGGGCCTGGTGTGGGTGCCACAGGGGCCTCAGGCAGCCAGGGTGCTGGCAGCGCTGCAGGCTATGGTGCAGGCAGTACTGTGCAGGAGGCTGCGACTGCGGGGGCGGGGGCGGGGGGTGGGGTTGGGGGTGGGGGCAGGGGGGAGGCGGAGCAGCAGGAGCAGGAGGCTCACCGGGCAGCAGCGCTGGAGGACGCTCAGGCAGTGACTGATGACAAGGTGAGGGGGGGGGCGGGTCAGGCTGCTAGGGTGTTGCCCAGGAGGGGGAGGGAGGAGGGCACATGGCTGTTGGTGGGGGGCCAGCACATTGAGGAGGGGGAGGGCACTGGCAGCAGCAACGACAGCCTAGAGAAGCAGCAACAGTATGCAGCAGCAGCCCCTCTTTCCATAGCAGCAGCAGCAGCGGCGGCAGCAGCAGTCAGTCCCAATGGACAGTACCACCGCCAGCAGCAGCGCATCTCTTCTGGGGCACCTGCCTGCCTGCCTGCCTACCCAGCGATACCCTCCTGCCCTCCACCCTCCCCTGACACCCTGGACTTCCCTTCACCCCCTCCACTTCACATGCCCTGCTCCACCTCCCCTGCATCACCCCTCGCGCACCAAACCCGGCCTTGTTGCATTTGCATCCTTGCCTGTCTAACCCCTTGCTTGTCCACTCCGACGACCTCCTCCAACAACCCTCCCGCCCTTCCACCCTTAGACCCCTCTGACCTCCACTTTCACCTGCCGCCCCCTGACCTACCTCGGCAGCCTGCGGAACCCTTCCTCGACACCCACCCCTCACCCTGTGACTCCCTTGACTGCAGGAGCTGCAGGCGCAAATTGTGGCCGCCAGCCTGGGCTACGCTCAACAGGTGGGCTGTGGTGCTGCATGATGCCGGGGGCACTGGCATGTGGGCTCGCATCAAGGGGGGGTGGGGCAGGTGGGGAGTTGGGCAGCAGGGGGGGGGGGCAGCAGGGGGGTAGGCAGCTGGGGGTTTGGGCAGCAGAGTCATTTGTCCTCACAGCTGCCTGCTGTCCTGTTGCTTGGCCTGAGTGGCCTCCACACTTGGGCTGACCTGAGCCGCCCACTGACTTGCAGCCCTGGTGGTGGCCCCCCTGCAGGCCAAACAGCGTCAGGCCAGGCTGCAGGCCAGGCAGCAGCAGGAGGCGGCGCGGCAGGCAGAGGTGGCGGCCAGGGTGGTCCACATGATGAGCGACCAGCCCTGGAGCACCCCTCCTTACCTGAGCGAGGAGTGTTGGAGGGCACTGCCAGCCGGTGAGGCGGGAAGAGGGGGAGCAGGGGGAGGAGGGGGAGAGGGGGAGGAGGGGGGAGAGGGGGAGGAGGGGGGAGAGGGGGAGGAGGGAGAGAGGACTCTTGGCTACCGTGGCTTGTCCACACAGCCTCCTGCTGGGGTTATGGGCAGGATGGGAAGGGAAGGCAAGGGGGAAGGCTGAGAGGGAGGGAGGGAAGGAGGGAGGGGGAGAAAGGGTAGGAGGTAAAGGAGGAAAGGAGGGAGGGAGGGAGGAGTGCAAGGCAGGAGAGGGAAGAGTGGGAGGGATGGCTGCTGGAGGAGCTGGGAGCAAAAACTTGGCTGTCACACATGTTTGCCAATGCCAACTGTCATCCTCTCCATACCAAAGACCCCATCTTCCTCCTGTGCGCCACCAGCACGCATTCAAAGCTTGCTACACCAAGCCAAGCTTGTCCGTACCATCGCTCGTTGCAACTGCCCCGCAGGCCGGGACTCGCACGAATCGCAGGTGCAGGCGCAGCGCTGCCGTGCCCTGCCGCCCATCACCTACCCGGCCGGTCTCGCGCCGTCCAGTGCCACCGAGCCGCTAGATGGAGGGGCCGGGGTGTCGCTCCGCGCCCCGCCCATTCCGTGGTTGCCGGCGGACCCCGCTGAGGCCATCACGCAGGTGTGTTTGGGGTCTGCCGGCAGTGAGGGGCAGGTCGGCAGGAGGGAGGCAGGCAGGCAGGCAGGGCACAGGAGGGAGGAAGGAAAAAGGGAGGAAGGCATGCAGGAGGGAAGCAGGCAGGAGGGAGGCAGAAGGCAGGCAGGAGGCAGGCAGGAGGGAAGCAGGCAGGAGGGAGGCAGGAAGCAGGCAGGAGGCAGGCAGGAGGCAGGCAGGAGGGAAGCAGGCAGGAGGGAAGCAGGCAGGAGGGAGGCAGGAGGCAGGCAGGAGGCAGGCAGGAGGCAGGCAGGAGGGAGGCATGGATCTGCTGGCAATGGCTGCTCTGCAGAATGCTGTGCTTTGGGCCGGCGGAGTAAGACTGACCTGGCACGCCACCCCTGCCAGCGTGGAGGCCATGGCCAAGGTTGGTGGGGTGCGGTTGCCACGCTTGTGGCCTGGGTTTGTGGCGTTGGGGCAGCTGCCGGCCAACCTGCAGGCACAGCTGACCGGGATTACTGGCAGGGCCACAGCAGCAGCAGCAGCAGCAGCAGCAGGTGAGGGGGAGCAGGGAGGCTACAAACACCCCCTGCCGCCTCAGCTACCTACTCCTCAATACCAGCAGCATCAGTACCAACTGCAGCAACAGCAGCAGCAAACACCTCAAATCCAACCTCAACATCATCATCAGCAGCAGCAGCAGCAGCAGCAAGCACCACAAAGCCAACCTCAACAACATCAGCAGCAGCTTGGGCTGGTGCAGCAGGCTCCAAAACAGGCAACCTCACAGGCAGCCACCCAGCCTCAGCAGGCAACAACACCACACACCCAGCCACCGCAGCCACTGCTGTATGATGCCCAGCAGCCTCTCCAGCCCTCTATGCCAGCTAGAGCCACACATCTCCAGCAGCCTGACTCAGGCCACAGCCTGCCGTTTGCGTCACTGACTGGCCAGCTGGCAGCACTGCAGCAAAGCCTGCAGCAGCAGCAGCTGCAGCCACCCCAACAGCAGCACCAGCAGCAGCAGGCACATCATGCGGTTCCATACCCATACCAAGCTCCAGCCCTACAGCACCAGCAGCAGGCACCATTACCACAATACCATTACCTACAGCAAACTCAGCAGCAGCAGCAGCAGCAGCCACAGCAGCAGCAGCAGCCACAGCCAGGCCCTGGCAGCAGCTCCCTGCAAGCACAGCTGGCCCAGTTCCAGCAGCTCGTGCAGCAGTCCCAGCAGCAGCAGGTTCCCGCCCCAGTGGCGCAGCCACCTGTCGCCTTCCCCTCCTACGCCCCTGCCACGGCACTCCCAGGTATGCCTGGCTTCACCACGGCTTCCAGCTCAGGCCAACAGTACGTCCTGGTGGCTGGTCAGGTCTTGCACCCAGCAGCACCAGCAGCACCTCATCTGGGGCAGGTGGCCGCAGCAGCAGGGGGCGCGGCTGTTGGGGGCCACCAAGGCTTGATGTACCAGCCTGGACCGCCCCAAGCAGCAGGTCAGCAGCAGGGGGGCTGGCAGCAAGCGCAGTACTTGGCGACAGCTGGACCTGGACCACCAGTGGCTGGCTCACATGCAGCCCCGGCCCCTTACCAATGACCGATACTCTGTGTTCGGGTCCCATGCGTTAGCTCTATGGCGGCTGACAATAAGGAATGAGAATTGAGATCTTGCATGGAGGTGAAGATGTGATAGGAAAGATGAGCTTTAGATTTGTAATGCCCCAAGACGAACGCTCATATCGAAATGGCTCATGGCCATTGAGCAGTCTCCTTGACCATGCTGTCTAGCTATTTTGTGCACATCGCGCATAGCAGCAGACATGCTGGACCTTGTACACAGCTATGGGTCCATTCTATGCGTTGCATTTTCAGCCTGGCTCCAGGACAAATAGCAACATTGCGCCAGCTGTGGGGCTGCTTAAACGAGGTGGTGTACTGGTGTGCTATCTACCCTGGCCCAAAACATATGGTGCAACAAGCATAGGCATGATGGGCGCTTTCTATGAATTCTTTGGTGTCAATGAAGAAGAAGATGGCGTCCAACGCTGAAGCCTACAGCCGCTAGAATGCTTGGTCATCTGTGTCAGTGCAGATGCAAACTGCGAAGTCGGCCGTCAACAGTCAAGCATGAAGCCGGGCAACCATGATACTGATGCCAGTCCAGTCAGCCGCGTGAGTTAGGGGCCGCCATTCAACGCGAAGCTGTGCTCTGTGCCGCGTGCAAGGAAGTTCTCCCTTGCCGCTAGCTTTGAATTGGCGTCTGGGGCTACTGCCTTGGCGCCTGCATACATGGTAGCCTGCTTGAACACCTTGCCGGGGTCGTTGCACCTGCGGCCCGCACCCGTAGCGGGCATGTCACACAATACCGACGTGCAGTACCAATGTGCGCCGTTTAGGCCGTCAGGGCAATTGGGAAGAGCTGGGGCCTGGGAACAACTCAGCAGGCAGTACATGTCTTAACCCGGAAGGCAAGCAAACAAGTCACTCACTTAGGGCATCGGTTCGACGGGTAGATGACGCCCAGCGTGGACGACCGCGCGTTGCAGTGTCCGCACTGCCACCATCGCTTGGTCGTGTTCACTTTGGTAAGCCGGTGGCCCGCGCAGTCTTTAGGGCGAAACTCCGTCAGCGCGCCGTTGCAATCCTCGCACTGCGCTTACGAGGCAGCATTTCGAGCCACACAGGCCCCTCGCACGATGTAATGCAGCATCACGGGGACATCAACAACAAGCGTCGATGCAAGCGGCGCCTGTTGAGACAAGCAGCAGTGTTGAGCCATCGCCACCATGACACTGCCATTGCATCGCACAGACCGGGGCGCCTTATACCAACCCACCCAGGTGCTTCTTCACTGTGTCTTTTCACAAAGGACGGGCGCAGCAATGCCGACAGGGAAGGGGTGGAGGGGGCAACAGGCAGGGTGTCAGACAGGGTGCAGGGTTTGTGGCACTCCCACATGGTCACCCCAGGCTCCCCCTGCCCAGTCCATTACTTAGCACACTGCATAGGTGGGGTCACTCAGCAGGATGTGGGCCAGGTCAGGTGACAGCGCCACACCTGAGAGGTAGGTGACAGGCAACCTGTGATCTGAGAGGTAGGTGACAGAGCCACACCTGCCAGGCTGACACCGAAAGCTTTGTGGTGGCGTCCAGCTTGGAAGCCAGAGCATCCTTTTGCTCCTGTAGCCAGAAATGGCAACCATGCCCAAATGAAACTCAAAGGTGGTGATGGACGTGTGTCCTAATCAGCAGTCAGTGCCAGGGGGAGGGAAGCCGACCAGGTCCCCGGGTGTGTGTGTGACAGGTGTGCGGGGCAGGAGTGAGGGCTGTGACAGGTGTGCGGGAGTAGGGAGCAGGGGTGAGGGCTGAGGGGAGGGGCCAGGGGTGAGGGCTGAGGGGCCAGGGGTGGCAGGTGTGGGGGGCGGTGTGAGACGCAGGGGGCCAGGGGGCCTCACCAGGACAGCCATGGCAGACGTCATGCGCTCAAACTCTGCGTCCTCCCCCAGCTGCTGGTACCTGAGCGGTGTCATGGTGTCACATCTGGCGCATCACCACGCCCCTGCCCCTGGCCTGGCTGTACTCTCCTATCGACGAACATGTGCGCAACATCTAATGGGGGGGTGGAGGGGGCCGCTGAGGGCCGCTCACCCGCTGTGCACGGAGAGCAGCAAGACAGCCTCCCTGCCTGCCCACCCACCTACCCACCCATAGTGCAATGTGGGGTGAGTTATCAACACCAGCAATCACTGCCCCCCAAGGCTGACAAAACACTGATACAGCCATGTGTGGGTCCCTGGGGGCATGGGCATGCGCATGCAGGCGCACCTGGACTCTGCCCGTGCTGACGTGGCCGTGCCAGCTGAGCCATCTGCCACCACACTGGCAAATGCAGCAGCCATAGCTGAAGAGGCGGTTATAGGGGCAGGCCTGACGGGTCCCCGGCCCCCGCTTGCACTACTGGCTGGTCCCGAGCTTGGCTGCTGCTGTCCTGGCTGCTGCCCTGGCTGCCGCACTGGCTGCCCTGGCTGCCCTCTCTGCTGCTGCTGCTGCTGCCTGGCCTGCTGCTGCTTGAGGGGCTGGGCTGTGGCGCTGACATGGGTAGGGAGGGTGGCCAAGCTGGCCTGGGGGCAGGGGTGGGAGGGCCGGGCAGCAGAGGCCACCGGGTTTAGGGAGGCTGGGAGAGGGCGCAGAGTCCCCCTAGCGGCTCCCGCACCAGCTGCTGACGTGGCTGTGCCGGCAGCCCCGCCCTGTACCCTGCCCCCACTGCGTGCTGCCCCCCCTGCTGCTGATGCCGCCCCCCCCGCTGCCATCGCCCCCCCTGCTGCTGCTGCTGCCGCCCCCCCCGCTGCCATTGCCCCCCCTGCTGCTGCTGCCCCCCCCGCTGCCATCGCCCCCCCTGCTTCTCCCCCTGCTGCCTGCCTGCCCACCAACGTGTGGCCCTGGCCTGAACCTGAGGCCTCATCACAGCCTGCCTGACCCTCACCCTCCGCCTGCACCCCCCCAGCAGCACCCACAGCCGTCAGCAGCGATGGCTGGGTGTCTCCCCCCCCGAGGGGCGCACTGCTGGCTGCTGGGTCCCCGGTGTGGCTTTCCTGGGGGGCAGCAGAGGGTCCTCTGACTGACGTGAGGCCAGCTGGGGTATGGCTGGCAGTGGCCTCTGTGGCTGCTGCTGCTCCTGGGCGGGATGCCTGGACAGCGGCTAGCAGGCGACCCTGCTGGGCAGGGGGGCAAGCAAGACGGTGGTGGCCATGCTGATGACGTGGCTATGGCATGCATCATACTGTGAACCCCTGTTGCGCGGGCTGCTGTGTGTGCAAGCAAGAAAGCTACTGGGGATGGCTTGGGATGGGGGAAGTGGAAGGTGGGCTGCTGTAATGAAAGGTCATAGGCAAGCCTGCCAGCCTTGGCGGGCAGGACAGCATTGATTCTGGTCGTGGCTAAGGAAAGAGCGACCATCCTGGCCTTCAAGTAAGCTGCATGGGCAGGGGAGGAAACAGGCCCGGCGGCCGTACCGCCCAGCCTCCTATGCATGAGACCAGGGATGTAAGCGCTGACCTGGGCTGCGGTGAGCGGTCGCGATGCGGAAGGCTCGGCATCTGGGCCGTCTACTTCAATCTCAAGCTCCGAGTCAGACCCCTCGCTGGCACCAGCGATCGAGGTTGCGGGAACTGGTTGCGACGACGTAGAGGCAGCGGCCGTGGGCGTCCTTGAAGCCAACGGACAACCCGGAGCTGACAACGCAGGCGGCGGTCTAGATCCCGAGGCTGACGACGATGGCGCCGGTCGTGAATGCTGGACAGACGACGCCGGCGCCGCGCACTGGGCCCTGGGCTTCTTACTCACTGCGTTCAGCGCAGAAAGCATGGGTCAGAGTGCGCCGCACCGCAACGACGCAAAGCGAATTGTTGTTGTATCAGCCCGCACTGTTGTTGTATCAATTGTTGTTGTATCAGCCCGCACTGTTGTTGTATTAGCCCGCACTGTTGTTGTGTCAGCCCGCACTGTTGTTGTATCAGCCCGCACTGTTGTTGTATCAATTGTTGTTGTATCAGCCCGCAGGGACGCACCTTGGTCCTCGTCTTGCTGCGCCACCGCCAGCACCGCGTCAAGGCCGCGTGTCCGTTTCCCGCCCGCACCACGAGCGACCAGCAGCTGCTGTGCCGTTTCGGCCAGCTGCTGGCCGTGCAAGGAAGGATGCGCCCGCCCGGCCTGCGCCCGGGCGCGGCGCTGCGCCTCGGCTGCACGGAGATGGGCGGGAAACTGTCAGGAAGGTGACATGTGATGTAACGGCGACAAATGATGGACTGTGGCGGTCAAATGGCAGGCAGGTGGCATACCAGTGGCTCAGAATAGATGGTGACCATGATGAAGCACACACGGCCACACTGCTTATTCTAACCTCATCCAGAGCTGGGCTGCATGGGCATGTGCAGCTGGGTTTCATCTGGGTCTCATGGGCATGGGCAAGTGGGTGCAGTCGGTGCAAGTGTGGCAATTTCACCTTTGTTTACGATGGGGACCAACTGTCTCTCAAACAGGGAACGGCCAGCCCCTGACAGCTCAGGCCGTTTGGCCTGCAGCTGCTTCAGAGCGGTCTTGGCATGGTGCACACAGAACTCGCACTGGCTGCGGTTCACGACTGCACTGCAGCGTCCGCCATCCTGTGCAGGCAGATGGCAGGGCAGGGTGAGCCAACATCAGTGTGACCTGTCTTGGCCCTCAATTTGTACGCAAGGTATTCAATACATCACAAACAGGCTCCACACACTGCAAATGACCCACACGTACACTGGAGAATCCAGCAAGCACGAAAAGTTCAAGCACGACAAACAATAGCCACTTGTGTGTATTTAGGGCAACTGGCATCTTAGGCATTGGCAAATCATTAAGGCACACCTGCCAGGCCAACAGCCCCACCTGCTTCTTCCCCAGGCAGAAGCCAAAGTCAGGGGAGTGGCCGATGCGTTGGACCTGTTCTGGCTGCTCCACTGACATGGACACCTGGCCCGGGCCCCTCTCTTCACGCTTCAGCTGCACACGGCAGCATCCAGGCCCCAGTCACAGGCCAACTCCAAGTCACAGGCCAACTCCAAGTCACAGGCGAATCCCAAGTCACAGGCGAATTCCAAGTCACAGGCCAATTTCAAGTCACAGGCCAACTCCAAGTCACAGGCGAATCCCAAGTCACAGGCGAATTCCAAGTCACAGGCCAACTCCAAGTCACAGGCCAACTCCAAGTCACAGGCGAATCCCAAGTCACAGGCGAATTCCAAGTCACAGGCCAATTTCAAGTCACAGGCCAACTCCAAGTCACAGGCAAACTCCAAGTCACAGGCCAGGCCAGGGTTGATCAGATCAAGCAAGTCCTTCAGACCAGGTAGGGTCAGGCCAGATGAAGCGGGTAAAGGTGAGGCAAGTGAGGCATGCTGATCAAGGGTGCCGGCTGCCATGCCCCAACAACGTCATGAGCATGGAGCCATGGAGTGTGCTGGGAAGTCATGTGAGGCACGCTGAGGCGCACTAGCAGGCGCACTGTGAACACCTTATCACCCCTACCCCTCCCTGCCCACCCAGCCATAGTCTTGCTTGCTGCTCTCGTCACCTTTGCTGCTCTGACAATGACCACACTGCCCTCGCTCTCTTTGTACAGCTCCTTGTGTGCTTGGCCAAACAGGAACAGGGTGATGCTGGTGCCCGCCAAGTCGCTCAGCTGCCAGCGACTGTACATGCTGCCCGTCTTGCCCTCCGCTGCATTGACGAGCGCCAGGCAGCAGGAGTCAGGCGTTGACCTAATGGTGAAGTCGGCTGGACATGGATGTTCCCAGCATGCAGCTTGCAGCTTTGACAGGTATGCCTGGGGTTTAGGAGCGGGCCTGTGATATCCTCAGCCTTGTGTGTAGGGTGATCCACAGGGTCGTGATCAGGGTGATGGCAGGGTAGGGAAGCTCACCCACAACCCAGTAGGCAGCAGGAAACATGTTATGCTTGGAGCTAACAAGCTCAGAAGTACAGGGTGTCTCCATGGTGGGTGAGCGGCAGCAGCATTGTGAGGGTGAGTGAGCGAGAAACCGGTGAAGAGAGAGAAGTGCGGGCTGTAGCAGTAGCAGGCAGGCAGGTGCCCAGGCAAGCTCAGCATGCCCTTGCCTAGTTAGGCTCGACCTGATTTGAATAGGGCAGGGCATAATGCCTTGGTCACGCACCTTGCACCTTGGAGGCAATGACACCCAGCGTGGTCCATGAAGGGGGGGGCGCCCGAGTATGTGCCCTGCATGCGTGCACCATGCACCCTGCATGCGCTATACTCATGACACACAGGAGCACCATGGATAGCTCATGCTGAGCTGCTGCCGCATGCACGTTGTCTGGTGCTGAATGCTGACCTGGGCTCTGGCCAGGTAGTAGGGATTAAGAGGGTGTCAGGTGGAGGCTTGCTGCAGCTATGGGCGTGGGGGGCCATCGATATGGGCCAGCTTGTGCAGGATGCAAGCATCTGGTTTTGACACTGCCCATGGGCACGATGAGGATCAGACTCTTGGTGAGCTGGACAACAGAACCGCCAGGTGAAGGGTTGAGTGCCCGTCTCTTTGTGGGTGCAGTGCAGGCTAGTGACTGGGTTCCAAGGGCGGGTGCAATGCTGCTTGCTGCGATTAGCCTAGGACCAGCAGTATGACGGGCCAGTTGAAGAGGTGCATGTGAGGTCACCATTTGCCACTTAAATACAGGCAGGCCAGCCACCAACAGCCCTGGCAACCTCCCTGCTCGTATTCAGCACCCACCAGCCCTACCCCTTGCTGGCCGGCCCTGCCTTGGTTGCACCTTGCTCCCAAGCATGGCGTGGCCAGGGCTCTAGGTCTGGACTGCTGCTTCAGTAGTCAGTAGCTCCAGGGCTGCTGAGGTGCGGCCCATGCAAGAGCAACAGCGGGCATGTGGCTGGTTGGGGCTGCAGCTCTGAGCTGCATATGCACTCAATTGGAGGTTGTCAGCAACTGAGCCGCCACTGGCATTGACCCGGAGAGCTGCCCCTTCCTAGCTTATTCAGACTGCTCCAGGGTGCCAACCATGTGCTAGCCACACCCAGTGCCAGCCAACTGCTTGTGTGCCAACCCAGGCTGCTACAATGGTTGCATGCCACCATTGGCATACAATGGTTGCATGCCAAGCATGCCAGCGGCCTGAACAATGCCCGCCGTGACACTGAGCAGTGGCTAGCACTGATTGAGCCCCACCTCCAGCACCTGGCAGCAGCCAGCTCAGTCGGCACCTCCCTGGAGGCCAACCTGAAGCACAACACTGTCACCCTGGCCACCTGGGATGCGGTGTGGGAGGTGTACCTGGACCCCAAGTGGGCACGGCAGCGACTGAGGCAGTACGGAGCCCAGGACCGGGCGCTGGAGCAGTTCTTCAACAAGGTGAGGGGGGGTAGGTGGGTAGGTGGGAGGGAGGGAGGGAGGGTAAGGCACTGGTGGTGGGTTGGGCATGACATGAAGGAGTAGTTGACTGTGCCATGCCTAACCTGGTGCCACCATGTCAGCCACCCTGTGTGTGTCTTGTGTGCATGGCTGCAGTTGGAGAGAGAGATGGCGCAGTTGTCCATGAAGCGCCACAATCGTGCCAAGCAGCTGGTGGTCTTCTTTGGAGCAGCTACCATTGGCACAGCGGGAGGGTGGGGTGCTGATGCGGTGTTGCGTGCCTGCCGCAAGGTGGTGTGCAGGCCCAGGGGCACAGACCAGCTGCGGGGCAGGGTGGTGCTTGTGGATGAGCACCGCACCAGCCGGGTCAGCTCAGCAGTGAATGGCCAGCAGCCCTGTGAGGAGGAGCTGAACACACTCAGTGCCACAAGGCCTGCAGGCTGGAAGCCCCCAGCAGGGCAGGTGGAACACCGCCTGGTGCGCCCAGCCTGGAGCCAGGAGCGTGGCCAGCCAGTGCGGGGCCTGATGTGGTGCCCTGTAGTGGCCCCCCGCAAGCCCCCACAGGCCCCACGCAGCAGCCAGGCAGCCACACAGCCAGCAGCCTCAGAGCCAGGGCCCAGCACTCCCCCTCCAGCCAAGCGCAGCAAGCCGGCAGCTGAGCCCACCAAGGGCAAGGGCAAGGCTGTCAAGGCAAAGCCCGCCCCACAGCCAGGCAGGTGGCTGGACAGGGACTGCAATGCAGCTCTGAACATGCAGCGAATTGGGTAGAGCAAGTGGCGCCCACTGGAGCTGTGCTACTGGCCAGACCAGGGAGCTCTGCCAGCCAAGGGCAAGGAGTACCCTGAGCATGGGTACAAGCGGGTGCGAGACACGCCACCTAATGCCCAGCAGCAGCCTGCTGAGGCACAGTGATGTGTGCCCGCTTTGTTGAGCTGTCATCAGCTTACAATTAGTGCATGTTTTGTCATGCCAACTCTACACGTTGCCCTAACGGGTCAGGCAATAGTGTAGGTGGTAGGCGGCTCATGTGCCATGTGCACTGGGTTTACTCCACACAGCCACACTGTTTGAGTCGGATCTAGTTAGTGGCTGCTAGTGGCTGCTAGTGGCTGCTAGTAGGTACTTCTGATCCGGCTCAAATGGTGGCCCTAGTGAGGGACAAGAGGGCTGCTACAATGGTGCCATGTGCTAGCCACCTCCACTGCCAGTCAACTGCTTGTGTGGCAGCCCAGGCTGTTACAAAGGTGTCCTATAGGCACTGCCTCACTCACGCCAGATGGGACAGTTTCAAAAACTCGCCATCAGACAAGCGCTCACGCACCACCAAACTGCCAACGACAGGCCGGCTGACCTGCACGGGGTGTGGGCACAGGTGATGAGGGCTGGGCGATATGGCTGAGCTGGTAGCTGGGAAAGCCGCTGGCACCTTGAGGCCTGTGAAGTTCTCCACATAGAAGCCAGAGGTTGCAGGGTTCGTCTGTGCCAGAGTCCGCACTGCAAGGTGCATGTGCAGTGTGTGCAGGTGAACATGCAATGAGCAGGTGAACAATGGCAGGTGAACAACGCAATGGTGGAGGGTTGCTAGGTCTAGATGTCCCAGAAGCAAGTCCCCGGGCAAATGTGAATGCTGGTTTTGTCTGCCGGGTTGGCAATGGCTGAGCTGCACACTGCACCTGGGCCGGATGACTTGGGGATATCCTTTGAGGGCTGGTACCCTGTGCCGTGCAGGGAGAAGGCAGCGTCTGGGGCATGTGAGGCTGCATTCCAATTCAAGCCAGGGTTGAGCCTCTCCGCGACAGCTTCGGATGCTAGTTCCAATAGAAAGTCGCAATCGTCTATCAACGTGTCCAGGCGTCCTGGGCTGTCCATAGCAAACGACGAAATTTAAATCAACAGCTAAGCAAACCCGGAGTTGCGCCCCGTTGGGAAGACACTACTGGCTTTCGCTCAGGGTGTGACAATAGCAATAAGTGGTGGGCGCCGCATGGAAGAGCTCAGGTGGCCGGACTGCCCCCCATGCCGACCCAAGGCAGTGTGGGTCAGGCGCCCCCAACATGGGGTTGGTAATATGCATGCGATTACCCCCTCAATACTGCACCGTTTTTGATAGCGTTTATCACATTGGCATCGGCGGTTTAGTCCGCGTTATATGACCATCAGCGCTAGCCATTGGAGTCTTTGCTCGTGTACTGCCACATGTGCCCGCGAACAAATCACATCGGCGAGACGGGTCTCCTTGGCACGGTGAGCCACATCGCTGAGGACCCATCTACCTAGCGTAGTGAGCTGGTTGTTCACAAATGGAATGTCCGGCTGACACCCAACGCGATGTCTGCCGGGCGTGCAGGGCGCCTAGACGGGGTGAATGAAACATTGTTTCATACTCGCTTCCGTCGAATACACCATTCTGGTCGGCGCACACTAAGGTATCACCGGCATACACCCCCCCTCCTCCACTGTGTCCACCACTATGTTGCACCCGCTGCACCCAGAGAAAAATGGCTATGAAATGTTTGTTCTTGACCCATTGGCGCATCTGTTTAAACAAACCGCGCATTAAACAACGCAAGGCTCTATCAGTTGGACACTTTCAAAGTTCAAGGTTGTAAAGTGCGCAACAAAGGCTGTACCGGCCACCTCCCCCAACCACCTGCCAACCGCCTTCGAGCCACATTCCCGCAACCTTTTTCCGATCCGACTGCATCTGCCGATGCGCATGCTCGTGTAGAGCAACCTAAGCGGCGCGGGTGGTCGCAGCGATGACTGCATGCCCCGAACCGGCTCAAATTTGAATTACTAACTTTGATGCTTTGCTGTGCACGGCCTACTAACTGGATAATTATTCTGGATGGGTGAAAGGTAGCTGGCTGGGTTGGCTACATACTGACCCAGCTAGCATTAAATTTGGCGCAGAATGATGGGGGCGCCTGAGTGTGGGTCAGGCGCCCCCAACATGGGGTTGGTAATCTTCATGCAAATACTCACTCTATACTGCACCGTTTTCGATAGCGTTTGACACATCGGCACCAGCGAATTACTGCGCGTCTACTGGCAAGCGGCGCGTTAGCTCTTGCAAGTGAGGCCATGCCGGCGCAAGCGATCGCGGACACACCTCAGCTGCTCACCATCAATTGCATTAATGATATGTAGCGGCATCAGTGGTAGAACTGCGCCTGCTATCGAGCAGGAAGTACAATCAATGTTTAGCCCGCCAGGCTCACTCCGCGAACCTTTCATTGGTGCAGGCGTTGTCGGAGGACCGTCGTTGGGCAAGTTGACACGCGACATTGCAGCGAGGTGCGAAAATGTTCGCTTCTCTCTAGCCGGCTATACAGAAAAAGGGCCCCCCTTGCACAAACCGGCGTATTGTGAACCGACCATTGTGACCTTCCAGAATTTGCCGTGTCAACTTTGTTCCTAACCCAACGAAGCAGCTGTTGGAGAAGAAAGCAAAGCATTCCATCAACCAGGCTTGTGGAAACATAAGTTGGCGTGACCTAACTTTGCCTTGCAGTGCTGACTAGCCCACCCGGAACCCTTGCAGCCCGCCCCACCCCCTCCCAGCCCCTCCCACCCCCTCCCAGCCTGTGACTGTGACTGTGGTCAGGGCGGAGCTGGACACCAGCTCGACACGCAAGCGGAGGGCGGGCGGGAGGGACCGGACCCAACAAGTCGAGCAAGGTAACGTAGCAATGGCCTACACACCTTGTGTGGCCTTACAGAGTGGCCAGGTAGTAGGTACTACTCACGAAGCGGTCAAGCAATGCACCAGCGTTGTATACTTCCGAGCATGGGTGGAGGGGCGTCGTTACATCGGTTTTGCGTGCCATGTGCATTGTTTTGACTGCGGCGACTGTCCCTGACTGTTTGCAGAGGCTACTGGGCCACGTCGGTCGCGGCGGTCGGTCGCGGCGAGGCCCGCATGAGCAAAACTGGCATGAATTTGAATGTCAAGATTCGAGCCGCCATAGCACTCAGCACAGTGCACAGTATTTAATGTTACAAGCTGCACCGCATAGCTGACAGAGTCCTCTATCCAGGGATGTGCGAAACCTAAATAGAAACAACGTGGCTGAGACGCGGCGTCGTTTTGATTACCAGGGGTCGGTTTCCTATCATTTCCAGCCATTTTTTGAATGTTGGGGACACCTGAAGTGTGGGCCAGGAGTGGGTGCAAGTGCGCGACAAAAAATTGCTGCGGAAGAGGCAGCACCAGCGGCAGCAATTTGGACATGTGTATCATACCATGAATAAGTAAAACAAACATATTGCCCCGTACAAAGGGGATGTGTGTGGGCGAGAGTCATGCATAGGGTAGGGCTTGAGTATCACCGGTCCTAGTATCACCGGTCTCACACAGTATCACCGGTCTCTAACTGTTAAGTGTATGCTCCTGCGCCTGCTCCAGGCCACCCTTATGCGCCTGCTCCAGGCCAACCTGTGGCCACAGGCATGTTGACCACCAGCGCAGACAAACTGGCAAGGCAGCTGCACATGCGGTGAGTGGGGTGAACAGCCCATGTGGTCGCCTGGCACCTGCCCATGTGGTCGGCGAAGAAGCGCAAGCCAGAAAACGCCACAGATGGCGGATCCACGGACAGCATGGACGGCTTGCATCTTTAAGAATGGCTTGCATGTCTGACCTTTGGCAAACTACGTAGTTCTGCATATCAACCAGTGCAGGCCTACAAACAAGCCGCGTCTAAAAGGATAGGCTGAGAAATAGCGGCATCCGCTCAGTTTCATTGACGATGAAACTCTTTCAGTTTTTCAATTCATTTCATTTCATTGAATATCTGAAAACTGAAAATCTGAAAATCTGAAGATTCACAAGCCTGCCTGGCACACAGTGAGGCATGCATAGCCGCCGCTGCTGCTTGTCATTCAAATTAAGCTGTTAGTTTTGATGAGGAGCCCAGTGGTCTGTCCCGGGAAAGTGCCATCTTCGTGGGGTTTGCAGTCGTCAAGGGTGCGACCGAGGATGCTACAACTTGATTGTAGTAGCTGAGTGAGATTACCCACAGTCCAACATGTTGTTCCTTGTTGAATGAGTTTTGTTGGCCTGTTAAGTGTATGCTGATGACCTGACCCTAGTGAGCACCTCGCCCCACGGGCTGCCAGCTACAAGGCTTTGCAGATAGGAAACACCTTACAGTCAATGTGGGCAAGTCAAAGGTGATGGTCTTCAATGGCAACTGACAAACTGCAGCACCTTCTCAGGTAAGCCACTAGGTCCGTTGCAGGTCTGGAGCTAACCAGCAGCTGAGGACTCGTCATCAAATGCAACGGCTGGCAAAGGACTGTGTGACAACGGACAGTATAAAAGCTGCATTTTCCGCAGACTGTTATCTTACTTGGCGCAGGCATACGTGCCTGCGCCGATTACCGCGCGGACCCCAAGCAGTCAGCCCCGGTGTGGGCCACGCTGGAACCATCGCTTATGCGGTGCGGAAGGAGCCCATTGAAGGTAAGCTCCGCCACAACACCAGCACCGCAATAAAGCCCGCAATAAAGCAGCCCCGTAATTATTGTTTGTGCTTGCGTTCACAGATCGACGCGCAAACTTCGTGCCAGCGCATTAAACATGCTACACGTCCCTCCTACCTCTGCCCTTTAGGGCGTGCCCGATATTAATATCTGCCTGATGTTTTGGGTAGTAGAGATATTAATACCGGTACTAGAGGTATTAATACCTGGAAGTGGCACTTATGCGAGAGGTCCCTAGATCGAATCCTGTCGGGCTCGGGTATTTTCACCTTCGGAGTGATAGAAGAAAGAATAGGCATAGGATCGCTATTCGATTGGATCAGCCTGTTTGGGATATCGGTTTACAACAGTGGCAGAGCCCGCAACGGCGGCTGGTGCAACATGCAACACACAATTGAACTGAAAACACCATGCCACACAGCCAGCCCCTATAGTTGATGCTTAATTCATGATGTCAATCAGGGTGTCTTGGACGGCTGGCGTGTCATCATCAATGTCGGTTGTCGGCACGTTGGCCTTCAGGTACACTTCACGCTTTGCGGCCTCCACGCTGAAGTTGTTGCGTAGAGCATTGTGATAGGTGTGGCCCCACATTGACCAGTTGCGTTCTGCAGCTGCGGTAGAGGCATGCGCTGACAACAAGCGCTGCGCAGCCTTGGCCAGGATGGGGAACTGTGGTGCTGCTTGGAGCTTCCAGAACGATTGGCGAGCCTCAATGGAGGCGATGGGAGTGAAGGAGGGTTGTCCTGGCTGTGTTGGCTGTTGGAGTGTCTGCATTTGAAGCATAGACTGGGCCCTCCTCTTCATGGCCGCGTTCCACTCAGCATTCTCAAAAGCATTAAGCTCCCGGATGGCTGCACCAATTGAAGCACCAGCTAGGCGCGACACAGTCGGTGCCAGGTCTGCTTGCTGCTGCTCATTGAGGTTGTCGAAGGGAGGGACGGGCTGAGCATGTTCACCCATGTCAAAGAAGTTTATGGGGTCCAGCAACCTGCAAGGGTGTGGGGAAGGTGTGGGCAGGTGTTAGTTGAAGTGTGGATGAGAAGTGTGTGGGTGGGGTGGGGGGGTGGGGGCGTGGGCAAGGCGGTGTGGGTAGGTGTGGGCGGGGCAGGGCAACTCTCTCTACTACATCCACCTACTCAGCAACACTCCTAGCAGCCTGACACCAAAGCACACCACAATGGTGACGAGGTTAGAGTCACCTTGCAGCAGCCATCACGGGTTGACAGTGCTTCACTGCACGGTCTTTGAAGATCCTCAACACCCCACGCACAAAGCTTGCATCCACCTTGTCCATACCGCCCGGGTGTCCTAGTTCTGATACCCAGTTCATGGCGTGTGCGACAAGGTCATCCCAGATCTTCAAGACCTGAAAGACAAACTCTACATCAGTCTAAAGGAAGGATGCAAGGGTTCCTATCATGCAACAAAGATGTCACGTGTTGGTGTTGTTGTGTGCTCCCACTTGCGGCTGTGTACCTACACTACTTGGTAACTCTTACCTGGCTAAGGTAGGGTTTATCACCCTCAACCATCCGTGCACCTCATGACCGCCATGCCCGCCTGAGTATCAAACATGCACACACACACACACCCTACTGCAACAGGATCAACAATCACCACACAAGGCTATCACACACATGTTCAGACTGAGAGGTGGTGGAGTAAGCTGTCCTCCTTTGGTATGCATACCTCAAACAAGGATGAAAGGTCAGCCTCCACGGTGCGCCGTGTCTCTAGATAGACATCTTGAATGAGACTCTTGACACGCTTTGGGCTGGGGCAGGTGGCGCCAAGGACACGAAAGGCTTTCTTGAGTAACTTGTTCTTAAGGGCGGCATGTGGTGTCCCCGTGGTGGCTACGAACAACGCCACATACTTGTCAGAGAGTTGTTGGTCATCTGGATGTACCTGCTTGCCTATGAGGCAGGCAAGACAGCCATATGTTTAGACAACCGTGTGTTTACATAGAGTAGAGCGGTGTAAGATAGAGCAGGCAACAACACAAGACTGACCTGTTGGGTTGGGAAGTGGTGGTGGTTGCTCGGCGGCTGGGCGCTGCTTGCAATACTTGTCATGCTGAGATTGCGCGTGGCTGAGGTTGCAGCACGACAAATTCGCGCCGCACAGGAGGCCGCACAGGAGACGACCTTCTGGGTTACATCTAGTTTTATCCGGTACGTATCGCGCACGGCATTGCTCTGCTTCAGCTGGTTGTAAAGGTCGAGGACAGAGACTGTCTTTTTCCTTGTGCCCAGCTGTTGTGTCCAGCCACTAGCTCCGGCTGGAGGATGTGGGTCTTGGGTATCGGGTGTAGGACTGACAGGCGTAGCCATAGCGCTAGTGGCGCTGATGGGTGCCGGTGGGCCGGTGAGGTATTAATACCTCGTTCAAATTCCTCAGGGTATTAATACCTAGGTAGTAGATAGTGGAAGCGCCGGTAGTTTTAGGCGCCCTAAAAACGCGAGGCCGAGGCGCTGGAGCGTAACAGCTCGAGACCGAAGCCAGCAGCCGCGGAGCGTAGCGACGCGGCTGCTGGCTGAGGTCGAGAGCTGTTACGCTCCAGAGCCGAGGCCGAGTGTTTTTGGGGGCCTAAAACGCCCCGGGCGCTTCCACTATCTAATTTAGTTCCGTTTTTGGTGCGTTGTGGCTACATTCTGTGCGGCGAAGCCGCACTTTTGGAGCAACACTATGTTTTGCAGCGAAGGGCGGGGTGGGCATGCACCATACGCGACTTGCAACGCACGCGGGATGGTCGCCAGTTTGAACCAAAAAGTTTAAAATGGTCCGCGTCCCGCGTTTTTAAGAGCTTAATAGGGAACTAAGTCTCTTAAACAGCAGGCTATTAACTATTACATCGCATGAAAACGGAACTAAGTATTATTAATATCTGGCCGGGAACGCCCTACTGCCCTTCCCCGGTAAGTGAAGTCCTGTCCGCCCACAGTACACAACACACAGCGCACAACGCACACAGCTCACAATTCGCATCTTGCCCTTGATGCGCGCGCACACACACCGCACCGCACCTTGCCCTGCCCCACACCTTGCCCTGGTTGCCCCGCACACAGCCCGCATAGCACAAATTGCCCTTGACGCCCATACAATAGCGTGCACCCGCACTCCACCCTAATGTCCCGTGCCCTTTGTGCTCGCAGGCATCGCCGTCCGGGGCGATGAAAAAATCCGTGTACACCGAGAGCGTCAATGCTCTCAAAGCCCCAGCCCAAGAGCCTCTGGCGACCTCTAGGGCTGGTTAGGGTAGGTTTGTGTCGCCAGGCTGTTAGCCTTCAAGCAATTAAGCTGTTAGTTTTGATGAGGAGCCCAGTGGTCTGTCCCGGGAAAGTGCCATTTTCGTGGGGTTGGCAGTCATCAAGGGTGCGACCGAGGATGCTACAACGTGTTTGTAGTAGCTGAGTGAGATTACCCACAGTCCAACATGTTGTTCCTTGTTGAATAAGTTTTGTTGGCCTGCAGCACCTTCTCACGTAAACATCACATCCTTCTCACATTCTCACATTCTCACATCTCCGCCCCGCTGCGGTCGCCGCACTCCTGTTAGATGGCGACCTGATGCACTCCCCAGCACTGCCTCCCCGCTTGTTTAATGTAATGCAAAATACCTGATATGCCCCCGAAGGGGCAGCGCAAGCGCCCCGTCTCCCCCGCACAGAGTGCAGCCGGTAAGCCGCTACGCTGGTTCAAAGGCTGTATCGCACGAAGCTAACTGATGACGAGTGTGTGCACGACGCGACAATGCGACTCCGTGCATCAAGTCCTGCCGTGCGTGTGTTGTGCTTTCCCGTGTCTGCAGGCGCCAGTGGCAGTGGGCAGCACGACCAGGGGCAGGGGCAGGCTGTGAAAAAAGTCATTGCAGAGAGGCGCCAGGTCATCAAGGCAGCATTTCGTGGCCTTGTTGTGGCAGCGCGGCCTGATCTCAGCCCAGCTCAAGTCGATGCAGTGGTGGCAGAGGTCAACAAGCGAATGACCATGGGCAGCAAGCAGTGCTGCCTAGCAGCAATCCTAGGTCTCGCCGTGCTGCTGCAATCCTTCCTAGGCCAGCCCACTCCAGGCTTCCCAGCAGCTAGTCCTGCCCCAGGCCCCCCTCCCCCACCCAACCCAGCCTGCCCTCCCTACTCTCACCCCCGCCTTCCCCCACGCACCTGCCCCCGCTCTGCAGCCGCCCCAGCCCAGCTGCCTCCCCCAGTGCAGCTGAATATCCTGGATAGGGATAGGGATAAGGTTTGAGTTGCAAAGTGCCACGGACGCGTTACTGAGTATGCTACAAATAATCCGAGTGAGGTTAGTACCCTTTTCGCACTGGCGCGGCGAAATGTATTTATTTGAATTAAATAAGATTCCTCCCGGTCGATTGGTACCACAGTCGTTCCCGCACGTCCCGCTCGTACTGTAGTTGCTGATTGGCCTCAGCCACGCCAAATGGATGCGGTGCTGAGTTTTGCGGCTGGCTGGTCTCTGACTCGCTATGATAGCGATGACGAGGGGCTAACCGCGGGCCCGCGGTTTCGGCCTGGCAAAAAAGTGCGGTGAGGAGAGTGCAAGCAGAAAGCCACGGGAACCGCACGCTGCGGGCTAGAGGCGTGGGCCAAGCGGCAGGTGAGGTCGAAAAGCTGAGGTGCAGCAGCGCTGACTGACTAGTTGGCACGGAGCTACAAAAAGGAGCACCAATGTTATAGAGAGGAGCAGCTGTGCTACAGAGCAGCTATGCGAAAGAGAGGAGCAGCTGTGATGCTAGGCAGGAGCAGCTGTGGGGCTGGGTAGAAGTAGCTGTGGTGCCAGGCAGGAGCAGCTGTGGTGCCAGGCAGGAGCAGCTGTGGTGCCAGGCAGGAGCAGCTGTGGTGCCAGGCAGGAGCAGCTGTGGTGCCAGGCAGGAGCAGCTGTGGTGCCAGGCAGGAGCAGCTGTGGTGCAAGGGGCTAGGGAGTGGCAGCAGTATGGCTGCAGGGCAGTGCATAGACAGCCCCTTACATGTGTTTCCTCTTCTAACATATGTAAGCAACAGGAACAAGGGTCTTCTCCAACGCGTGTCCGCAGTTAAACTAGACTTGTCCCCTTCCATAAAGCTCCTTCCACGTATCGTTGTCAACCAATCCATGTAAACCATGCAAACAAGCCAGTCACAATCAACAGCTGATCCACAGACTGATGGCCCTCCAGCTTGTTGGCAATGGCAGCATACATGTTGTACACACCCTGGACAGCCCCCCCCCCCACATGCCCATGCTGATGCCAATAGCTTGGTGATTTGAGCCTCCACCCCTGGGCATTGCGCGTGGAGCAGCGTGGGTGACAACCATACATCCGCACTCAAGAGCCACCCAAGACACGCGACATGTTTGTGAATTGTTCGCAGGCGCGATTGGTACACTCGTCTCAGGACGGGATGCTTTTACGAGCACGTCATGGAGCCGCACTGGCCTGACAAGGAGTTTCGCAGGGCAGTTCGGCGTCCTTCATGTGGCTCAGAGAGACAAGCGTGTCGATGTCAACCCACTTGCCCAAGCGGCCAACATCGGTCAACGCACTAGCCAACGCAGCCAGAACCGACTACACCTGCTACTCGCACCTGCCTGGTTGCTGTGCGTGACCGGGCTCCGCGTGGCCCCGACCTGCCTGCGGGTGGACCCAGGAGAAATGGGTTATTTTGGAAAAGTGCGTTCACGAAAGAATGCATTACACCCCAATAAGCCCCTTCACACCGTTCAAACTATGAAAAAACCACGCTCTCCAGGGCTGCGGGCTTGCCAAGAATACAAGAGAAAGCTGAAACAATTTACTGCGGGGTCAGAACGTGAATGGACCGAGGCAGTCGCGAGAGGTTCGGAAGATTCCGTTGACCGGTAGCCTCGCCAATGCGAAAAGGGTATAGGCTTTTTCTTCAAAACGTAAAGCTGATATTAGCGCCCACCATTACAGCGATACAGCGCTGCCACACTCGGATTCGGGTTTCTTCACATCCTCGCCAAGAGGCCTGCACCATCAGGAAGCTCGCGCAGCCATGTTTGCCTGACTTCGTTGGTGTGCGCCACCGACATGTCGTGCATCGCTAACGGATAGCCAAGGACGTAGCTTACCAGTGTAGCTAACCACGGTCTGTGATTGGGACACATCCGGGGTCACATGTAGCTGCCCGCATCGCATGACTCCGATGGCAAATCCGGTCTTACATTAAACGCGCAATATCGCAATGCAGCAGACGCAGCAAACGTTACATCAAATGATGGAGTAGGTGGGCTACAGTTGCATGAAGATTACCAACCCCATGTTGGGAACGCCTGAGGTGGGGTCTGGAGGAGGAGGGCAGGGCATACACAGTCAGGGTGCAAGGGGTCACGTCGGGGAGTGGTCGAGTAAGTGCAGGGGGTGCCGTAAGCAAAAAGCTGTCAAGCGTGAAGCGTCAGCGGCAAGAGAGCGTATCAGTAAAGTGTAAAGTGCTGAGACGGCTTGCATAGCTCACACACGTACTACAGAGCCTCGTCACAGCGTGTCAGCTCTCGCGGCGCAATGGCGCCAAAGGGGCGCAGTGTGAAAGCACTTAAAGACCATCCTGAGGTATGCTCACGAACGGCCAGCACTCAGGCTAAGGCTGTATCCTGATGAGCCTTTGTGGGTTCTTGCACAGCCAGTCCACCCAGCCAGACACTCCGTCCTCTGGCGTCAATCGGCATTTCTCAAGAACTGGGAAAGCCGATGGTATTGCTTGGACCGCAGCGGTTTCGTCTATGCACACTCGCCCCAGGTGGGTGTCAGCATGCGCTGGGATGCAAGCTGACGGGCGCTGACTCTACCAGAGTCCCATCCTGCAGGGTATGCTCCTGTGCAAGCCCGTGTTCAGTGGCAAAATAAAAGAGGCAATTGCAGACGACAAGCTGGTCCACAAGGTCATGCAGCTGCATCAGTATTCTGCTGTGGGCAGGTTCCCTGACATTATATTGTCAACACCACACAGGATGGAGGCGTGATGATGTGGGGCTTCGTGGTAAAGTCAGATGGTGGCTCATTTGTACACCTGTATTCTGACGACAAGTTTCTAAGGGATGAGTGGGTCGCCACCATCAACAGCTCTGTCAGGAGTTACCGCCATGATCAGTTCCTCTCCGACAGGTGAGGCCGTCACAGACATGGGTTCACCCTGCTATGTCTCCAGCTTGGGCGCTTCTTGGGCATCATGTTGGCAGAGCACCAATGACATAGGACATCTAACAAAGCACCTGCCCTCACCGCCCTGTCTCACCTTGCACGCATGCACCCAGGTAGGTACCCATATGCTTTTGCAGGTACAACATCGACTATAACCAGCCACTGGGGACAGGCCTCTTTGCTGTGGTCCTGAGGGCAGAAGAACGCAGCACCAAGGCGAGCAGCATGACGAGGAGCCTGTGCAGACGCGGTGTTGAATGTGGGACAGGGCTCGCCAGGCTGGCTGCTAACTTTTGGGGAGTGCAGAGATCAAGGGACAAGGGTTGGATGTAGAAAGCTGGTTTACAATGATCCAGGGCAGTTGGCAGCAACAGAAGGGTCTATGAGGAAGAGAAGGGGGCAAGAGGTGGGGGCCGGCATTCTCCCTGACTTGGTATGTGCAAGCAGGCATTGCAGGTTGAGCCCTGCAGCAGCCAAGCCCTCTGATAGCCTCTGCCCTGCAGGCGGGCGTTGCCATCAAGGTCATCAAGGCAGAGGCTTACCGCGAGTACAAGGACCTTGTAGAGCGCGAGATCATGGTATGTTGTGTACCTACTATGTCACTCTCATCATCATAATCACCATCGTTATGATCCTCATCATCCTCATCATCACATGGCATTCGCCAACCAGTGTTGCTGCAATGTACAAGAGGCAACCCTGCTTATGCCCGGGAAGGCTCACCCTCTTAGCCAATGCCCAACTAATCACTTTCTGCTTGCTGCAAGGAAGCCAGTGTCATGCTTACATGGTCATAGCATGCCCAAGGTAGCGAGCCATGCCATGCAGGTGTGGCACGCAGTGGGTGTGCACCCCCACATAGTCAAGCTGAAGGAGGTGCTGTACTCCGAAGCTCGCGTGTACTTTGTTGCAGGTGACACCCAACTGCGACCTCTGGGTCTTAGAGCCACATGTCAGTTGCCACAACAGGCCATGTAACGAATGTGAAGATTGTGACAATGTCCAGGCACACCATCGATGCTGGCAGCAGGCCTGTTGCAGACCTTCTGGCAGCACACTCATGACTGGTAGCACACTCAGGACTGGTAACAGACCTGGTGCAGGCTTACAAGAAGATGCTGTCTGACAGTTGTCTGTCTGTCAACTGAAACACCACAGTTGTGATGCTGCTGCTGCCATGCAGAGCTGTGTGACGGGGGCAACCTGATGGCCAGCTTGGCAAACAGCTCAAACTATTGCGAACGTGACGTTGCCCGTATCCTGCGCCAGCTCCTAGACGCCGTGCGGCACTGCCACGCCCAGGGCATCAGCCACTCTGACTTGAAGCCAGAAAACATTGTGCTGCTCGGCAGGTGATGATGGTGAAGGGGAGGCTAGGGCGGATTGTCCTTAAGCAGGCACACAGGAGGCACACTTCAGGTGATGAGACACTTTACAGCAGCGGTAGCAGCAGTGGCGGCAGCGGTGGCAGCGGCGACAGCAATGGTAGCGGCAGTAGCGGTGGCGGCAGCGGTGGCGGCAGCGGTGCGACAGCCACTGCTCACATAGCTCCGGACGTGCACTCAGGTGACATCAGGCTCGCCCCACACCAGGCCATTGTACCCCTCCAGGCCATTGCAAAGGGCACTTGCAAAGGGCCTGTCCAGTGTCCCTGAAGCAGCGGCAGTGCCACCCATCAGTGGGCTGGGCTCCGAGTGTGGGCCTTGGGCCTGTCTTAAAGGCAGCCCTGCTTGCATGGCTGCATGGTGAACCCATGTCTATGGCATGACTGATCAAGGCATGACTGTGCCGGGTGCTGTGAGTTGGCCCACAAGCTCCCTTCCTTGAGCTGCAGGTCGCCTGAGTCACCCATCAAGCTCATCGACTTCTCCCTGACTTCCTTCTTCCACACTGCCACAGAGCCAGTGAGTGCTGCAGCTGATACAGATGCAGCACACCCTAGCAGCCACTTCCAAGACCCAGTCGTGAAGCCAAAGATCTTGCAAAAGTGCATGACTGAATGGCTGTGTGTACGCCAAGTGGAGTGCCATGAGTGTCGCTGTGTACAGCCGCGTCAGCACAGCATGTATGCCAGCTGACGTCACCAGAACCTGCAGCAAACCTGCGGCTGGGCTTGGTCAGCAATGGAGAGGGGTACCCAAACCATCTTTCCTGCTTTTTGTCTGCTGCAGGGAGGCACGCCTGAGTTCGTCGCCCCTGAGTTGCTGCTACAGCCAGAGCAGTATGCGGAGGATGGCTGCGGTCCCAGCATCGACATCTGGGCAGTCGGTGTCATAGCCTATTTTCTGCTCTCCGGCAAGGTGCGGCCCGCTTGCTGCTTGTCGACAACAACACACCTGCATCCACTGCAATGCTGTGTAGTGGCACAGTGGCTGCAATGAGGAACATGCAGTGGTGCTTTCTGATGCGGCCATCCGCCACCCTCTGCCTCTACCTTTGTACCATCACTGCCTCACTCCCATGAGGTTTTGCGCCTGGCAGCAGGCTGCTGAGAGGGGTTGCTGTGCCTGAGCTCCTCCCGCCCTGCCATGCAGACACCCTTCCATGCAAGCAGCATGGAGCGCATCATCGAGCTGGTTAAGGCAGGGCAGTGGACATTCTCGCCTCACCATGTGTGGCAGGGCATCTCCGACGGCGCCAAGGACCTCATCAGCTGCTGCCTGCAGGTGAGCGGCAGCCAGCAGGGTTGCCCCTGGTCGCATTCCTCGTGCTGCCTGAGCCTCAGCCTGGTAAGGGCAGAGATGGCTGCGGGTTGTGGGGCGGGCGTAGCAGGCGTCATGGCGGCTGTGCAGGATATGCTTGGATTGCCAGTCGGCAGCAGAGGCAGCAGAGTGCGGTAAGCCAGCTGCCTGTGCCTTAGCAGCTTTTCAAGGGCTGACAGCAGCAGCAGTCTCACTCTTGTGTGACTCTTAAACCCTGAAGCACAAGGGCCAGGTGTTGTGCGGCATTGAAGAGCTATACAGGAGACATGCAGCTGTCTAGTCATGTCCTGTAAGCGTCCTGTGCCTAGTTGGTAAACCAAGCCTGTTGAAGCATTAAACTGTATGTTTTGATGAGAAACCCAGTGGTCTTAGGAAGGGACGTGTTGAGGTTTGTAGTCATCAAGGGTACACCCGGTTACCCACAAGTCAACACCTCGGCATGTCTGGCAAGGATGTCTTGACATGTGTGTGGTACCTGTAGCACCCTAGCCCTCAACCTTGAGCCTTCATTGTAGTCGAACACCAATCGTGGACCACTACAAAACGGTGTTTTGTCTGTGTGGAGTTCCCATGCTCACGGCATACACATGGCAAAGACATGGCATACACATGGTCATGATTGCCTACCACCTGATGACAGCTCAAGAGAGGGGGCACACATTACTGTGCCACAACAGGCTGCTGCTGCTGGGCCTCAGGAGGCTTGTCTCGCAGCCGCTTGTACCCCAGGCCAGGGTACTCCTTGCCCTGCAGAGGGCACTGCCGAAGGGCCACTTAGCAGCAGCGGTAGCAGCAGCGGTAGCAGCAGCGATAGCAGCAGCGGTAGCAGCAGCGGTAGCAGCAGCGGTAGCAGCAGCGGTAGCAGCAGCGGTAGCAGCAGCGGTAGCAGCAGCGGTAGCAGCAGCGGTAGCAGCAGCGGTAGCAGCAGCGGTAGCAGCAGCGGTAGCAGCAGCGGTAGCAGCAGCGGTAGCAGCAGCGGTAGCAGCAGTGGCGGCAGTGGCGGCTTGGGTGGTCCCTGTAGCAGCCCACAGCTGGGCAGAGAAGTGTGGCATGTGGTTGTTGGCCTGTTCACACACAAGCCGTTGTTGTCACCACGTCCCCTGCTTGCTCCGCATCGCGCTGCTTGCAGTTAAATCCCAACCACCGCCCCAGTGCAGCCGCACTGTTGGAGCACCCCTGGCTGCGTGCTCACCCTACCCAGCACCGGACTTTGCTACTCAACGACGCACTTCATGAGTTCAGAGTGAGTGTTCGACACTCCAACCTGGTTGCTAGGAGCATAGGCGGTGTGGGCGGTGGCAGGCTGCTGGGCTGGCCTTGAAGCCTGACATGGAGGGGCACATGGGCAGACCATCAGGAATTCATCACTGGCTCTGTAGCTGCCCAGTGCCCCATCAGTGCCCATCAGCGCCCATCATCACAGAGTACCTGTGCACAGTGCTGCGAGGCCACCAAGGTACAGAGTAGTAGTTGGTAAATCACTCCTAGGCAATAGACAACTGACTATGTAGAGATACTAGCAATCCCTAGCATGTACCCTGTCCTAAGCCCTACCAGAGGAACCCTACTTATCCCCAGGCACTGTTTGTTGCTCTATTGGTGTACGAGACTTAGGCTCCAATAGAAGGCTCTGTTGGTGTCACTCCTCCACATGACACCAACACCTCCAGGCGGCAGGCACCGCAGTGCCCGTCAGCACCACAGCATCACAGTACCTGTGCACAGCGCTGCGAGGCCAGCCGTGCTGTTCAAAGTACCATGGAACGAGATGTTGGCATGAAACACATGCTCTAATGTAAGCAACAGCTTGGACATGGCTAGTGCACTACATTCATCTGTACGAGACATCAGGAGCGAGCTGCTGCTGCTGCAGGCCCAGTACGGGAATCAGGGCAGCATGCTCCGCACCAGCTGGATACGGCGGTCAGGGGTGCTGCGCACCATGCCACTTGGCCAACCCCCTGGCCTCGGCGGGGAGGCCGGCATGACTGGGGGCGCTGCTGCATGGACCACGCCCAGCTCTGCAGGGCTGCCCTGCAGCAGCCAGGCCATGGCAGGCGGCGCTGCACTGCCCATGGACCACCGCCAACTCGCAGGTACAGCACTGCCTCTTGCTGGTGCTGTTTTTGCTGGTGGCGGTCACGATGGTGGTCCTCGAGCATTAAAAATAAATTGTGCTGTTGGTGGTGTGGTGCACCATTAGGTCACCAGCCTGGCATGGCTGTTGTTCAATGCGCTCTTTAATTTTTTCGCATGGCTATTTTATCAAAACAGGATGCACACCGTTCTGACATGAAAGCCATTCACATGATCCTCTGTACATCAGGCAATGCTACACTGTCCATGACTACACAGATGTGTTCTTGGTGTGAGCACCCAAGGCTTGTCTAGCTCTGACCTGCCACTGTACCCTCACCGTCGCTCCTCTGCCTGCCCCTGCAGAATACTACCACCAGCCAGAGCTGCTGATGACACCAGCCGCAGTTGCCGCCGCTCAGTTGCAGCAGCTCGGCCTGTCGGGCATTAGTCCCTTGCACAGCTCCTCCAACTTGCTGATGTTGTCTGCCAACACCAACAACTGTGGAGTGCCCCTGAACCCCAGCCTGACCTCGACCTCTCCCCAGCCACACCCAGAGACCTTCATGCTCCGCTCCGCACAATCCCTCCCTTTCTCAAACCAGCTCAGTGGGCATCCCAGCACACAACACATCTCTTTGCCGCACCCCATGCATCACAGCAGCCTCAGCAGCCTGGCCAGCTCTGGCCCTGCCCCTCCCACCAGCCCCTCCCCGGGCCCCTCGTCTTCACTCAACATGCCCTCCAGCTCTGGCAAAGGCTCCGCCCCAGCCCCATCCGTCATCCCTCCCACAAAACGTGCGAGCCTGAACGACCTGCAGGCTGCCGCAGCCACTGGCCTACCCCTCAATGGGGTCTTCAGGACTAGCGGACCGCTGACCACCCTGGGCACGTGGGGTGGGGCAGCAGGGCTGGCAGGCCAAGGAATGCAGCCAGAGGCTGCAGGTGCTGTGTCAGACAGGGTGCCGGGTGTGTGGCACTCGCACATGGTCACCCCAGGCTCCCCGTGCCCAGGGCCCTTTGCCTTGGGACAAAACAGCCCCATAGCTGTCACTCCAAGCCGGGTCAGCCAAGAGGCACGTGGCAGCATCTCAGGCCGCAACAGTGCGGGGTCCTGCCTGCCAGCCACTGCGGCAAGAGCAGAGATTGCTGCGAGCAGTGGGGCGGGCCTGGCAGGCGCCATGGCAGCTGTGCAGGATATGCTGGCAATGCCAGGCGGCAGCAGCGGCAGCAGAGTGCGACGAGCCAGCGACATCATGGCCTTTGCCATGCAGCAGCAGCAGCAATGGCGGCAGCAGCAGCAGCAGGTGCAGCAGTTCATGCCCAGCGGTGGGGCGCACACAGCAGAGCCTGCCTCACAGCTCCACTTGACCCACAGTAGGCCCACTGCCTGTACCAGGAATGCCACCCTTTCAATGCCAGGCCAGCAAACTTGGCAGCACATGCACCACGACTTGCCTCAGGCAGGCGGTGCTGCATGTGACAGCAGTGTGGTCAAGCCACAGCCAGTGCCACCCCACAGCTCGCCCTTAGTCAGCAACAGCGCCTACTTGTCAATTCCAGGGTCACCCCTGGGGCAGCCCACCACAACTTCCCAGCACACGCCTCGCCTACCAGGGGCAATGGTGCCAGACCCGACGTCAGGGTCAGGGCCCACAGCCCCCACACTGCTGGCTGGCCTCCCTCCCTGCGCCACAGCCACAGTCAGTGTGGGTTCTATCGCAGATGCAGCGGCGCACAAAGCCAGCAAGGTGCTGCAGCTGGCTGAGTTGCAGGCCCAGCTGAAAGCCCTGCAGGCCCTGCAGCAGCAGCGACAAGCTGGGCAGCTGAGGCAGGCATGACCCCTAGGTGCCAGCAGTAGGCCTGCTCTCTACACCCGCAGCCAGCACCAGCCCCTGTCTGCCATGCATGGGTGCACAACACCTCCATTGTCAGCCCAACGGGCACATTGTACCAGGGCAGAATGGCGGGGGCCCTAGGTCCACAGTCCCTTTCCATTGCCAGGGCACAGAATGGCTGCATGCTAGCTATGTGCGTGCCATAATGGCATGGTGACAAGACAAAGACAGCCATGGCTGCTCACAGCCAACACTACTACTGGACTAGCTGGGGTTGAGGGATCTGTGTCCTTGTACAAGGGGGCTAGTTTGCACAACCTTCCAGGCAGCAGGAATGTCCTGGGAGCGCCATGACGAGCAACAACGTGCTGTTGCGTTGATATAGTTATTGAGTCCAGATTCCCAATAAGAAACCCAAGAGCACAGGTCAAGACCTCGGCATGCCTTGCATGGATGTCCCGAAATGAGTGTGTGGTGATCACGGGAGTGTATCAGGCAGATGGAGGCACATGCTTCTGCAGTGCAGCCAGCATCGGCACCAGGGGAGGGTGGGGTGCTGATGTGGTGCTGCGAGCCTGCTGCAAGGTGGTGTGCTGGCCCAGGGGCACAGGTCAAAGGGTTGGCAGGGCGGTGCTGAAGGATAAGTTTTGCGTCAGTTGGGTCAGCGCAACAGTGGATGGCCAGCAGCCGTGTGAGGACAAACGCAAATCTACCAGGCTTGCGACCATGGCAGGTGCACCACCGCCTGCTGCGCCAAGCCTGGAGCCAGCAGCGTGACCAGCAAGTCCAGGGCCTATTGTGGTGCCCATTAGTGGCCCCATGCCAGGCCATACAGCCTCCCCACAGCCAGGCAATCACACAAGCAGCAGCATCAAAGGCTGGGCCCAGCACTCCCCCGCCAGCCAAGCGCAGCAAGGCTGAGAAAGCAGCTGAGCCTACCCAGCCCACCAAGGGCAAAGGCAGATTTGAGGGCAAGGCAGCCAAAATTAGCTCACCAGCACCACAGCCAGGCAGTGGGTAGACAAGGACTGCAGTGCAGCATTGAGCATGCAACGCCATGGTTAGAGCAGGTGGCGCCCGCTGGAGCTGTGAGCTAGGCCTGAGCTGCCAGCAAGGAGTACCTGGGCGACGAGCAGCTGCAAGACCGCCCACATGAGGCTCAGCAGCAGCAGCAGCCTGCTTGGACACAGTAGTGTGCCTCCCAGCAAGCTTCATGTCATCAGCTTGCTTGGTTGCATGTTTGTCTGCCAACTCTCAGCTGTAGCCATGTCGCAAGGGTCGGGTATTAGTGCAGGTGGTAGGCACCCATGCCATGTGTGTGCGAGGTATGCCACACAAACTACACACAAACCCTAGTGAGGGGCCCCGTGCTGCAGAGGGGCGGCAGTGTGGCTTGCTTCCAGCTCTTCTGGCTGCTGAGACCACTTGAGCTCGTCTGGCTGCGTGGCCGCCCTCCCCCTGTAAAGGGTGCGGGACTCCCTACAACACATTTGATGGCTAGGTACACAGTCAAAGGTGCATGCAAGGTCAAACCAAGGGCTTGCAACTTCTGGCTATTGTTATACGACGTCCTCGACAATTGCAGTTCCCTCCTGGGATTCTAGGCGGTAGAAATGTATCTCCCTAGTGCATCTTCAGCACATGAGGTCAGTGAGGGGGACGACTTTAAAGCGAGCCTGTCAACCTAACAAAGCCTAACAAAGGTGCACATGGGCTCAAAATAAAGTCATGCAGGTTCTCATTATTGTTTTTTGTGTAAACACTCGCACATGGCTTCTTGCGCGTATGCAGCCTAGCAGTGGTAAGCAGCTCCATGGCATCGCTGATCTGTGGCAATAGTTTGGGGTCCCAGATGCTGAGCTGCACTGAGGAAGGTGAGCTGGGCTGGGGCGGCTGCAAATCGGGGGAGAAGCGTGTGGCAAGGTGGGGCTGAGTGCAGGGAGGGCAGGCTGGAACATGGGAGGGAGGAGGCCCTGAGGACCTGGACCTTGAACCAGGCTACTGGGAAGCCTGGAGTGGGCTGGCCTAGGAAGGACTCGCTTGGCCGCCCTCCCCCTCTAGGGGTTCGGGACTTTCTGTAACGCACTTCAAAGCAAGGTGCACAAACAAAGGTGCACATGGGTTCAACATGAAGTCATGCTGATGATGATGATGATGTGGCTTACACATGGGCTCAACATGAAGTCATGCAAGTTCTCATTACTGTCATGGAAAGTCATGGCAAACTCCGCCTGCTGCCTGATGGAACTCGTGGCAGTGCACTCAAACATGAAATGCATGGCGTCATCCACTACCCCCTCTGTGCATCTAGTGCATGTGCGATTAAAGAAAGTTACCCCCTCAAACCGAGCCTTCTCCACGCCCAAACCGCTGTTGCCTAACCTGAACCTAGTCAAGCTCGTGCGAACTTCTGTAGAGAGCTGTCTGTTCAGCAGGTGTGGTGCCATGTGATTGATGCCAATGCCGTCCCCATGCTTGAACCATGCAGCATACGAGCATCTCTCCCGATGCACCGTCTCAGGCAGTTTAGGGTCTCCCTCAAACCCAACCCAACGCCTCCCCCACCTCTCGAGCCACTTGACTTCCATAGCCTTGGTGCCTAGGACCATGTCTGGGCTCAAGGTGAACTCACCCCCCATCAGCTCTCTGGCGGCAAGCTGGAACTGAGCACTCCAGCTGGCCTGGCACCTCCTGCCTAACTCCACATCTGCCTTGATGACCCTCATTAGCAGGTCGCTGTGTGATAGTTTGGCAGTGTTCCAGAACTTGCATGCAGCCCTAAGCCAGTAAAGCTGGAGGGGCAGCTGCCCCAACTGATGCAGCACCATCAGGCCTAACGCTGAGCTACGTACCCTGGCAGCAAACCTGAGAAAGCTGAGGTGCACTGGGTTGGAGAGTTGCACACCATGCCCAAGGAATGCAGTGCCCCATACCTGGCTGCCATACAGCCCCAATGGGAGCACGAACGCTCTAATGAGGTGACACAGGCATATGGATCATGCAGGACTCCACACAGACTACACACAACCCCTAGAGAGGGACTCCTGCTGCAGTGGGCTTGCTTTCAGCTCTTCTGGCTGCTGAGACCACTTGAGCTCGTCAAGCTGCGTGGCTGCCCTTCCCCTCTAAAGGGTGCGGGACTCCCTACAACACATTTCATGGCTAGGTACGCAGACGAAGGTGCACACAAGGTCAAACCAAAGGCATGCAACTTCTGGCTATTGTTCCACGACGTCCTCAACAACTCCACTTGCTCCCTAATGGAATTCATGGCGCTGCCCCCAACTAACAGAAAACCTACCCCTGGTAGTAGGACGACTGTAACTTTGCACTCCCTGCGCCAAATATTATGCTAGATGATTCACAATGTAGCCAACCCAGCCAGCTACTTTTCACCCATCCAGAACGAATATACACTGAGTAGGCCGTGCACAACAAAGCGTCAAAGTTAGTGATTCAAATTTGAGCCGTAGCGGAGCATGCAGTCATCGCTGCGACCGCCCGCGTCGCCTAGGCTGCTCTACATGAGCATGCGCGTCGGCGGCAGCAGTCGGATCGGAAAGCGGTGGCAGCGATGTGGCACTGAGCCCACCTCCTCCCCATACCTGGAGGGCAATGCCACAGCTCGACCATTTTGACTTACAGCATGCTACTTACTAGGTTAAGCTCCTCTCAGACGTTGCTACAAATACTCATACTCAGACAAGCCAAAAGCTCACTTTGGTCGGTGACCCCCAACTCCCTGAGCCGATCTCAGGGCCGGAGCCATGCAGTCAGTCGCACAACTCCACACCATGACCGAGTTTGGACTCGGCTCCTCTGAGAGTTACGCTCCCCTACATGCCATCCACCTGCGTGCAAAGTTTCATAGCACAACTGCCACCCCACAGTGGTGCTCTGGGAGGGGTGGGCTGGGAGGGGTGGGCCAGGAGGGGGTGGGCTTGGGGAGGGGGCGAGGGAAAGGGCTGGGAGGTGGTGGTCAGGCTCAATGAGGTGGGCTCCTGCAATGATGGGTGGAGGGGGGGCGGGCATGGTGGGCCGTTGCATACCATGTGCCTAGTGAACATGATGTAACTTTGAAAGTGTCAAACTGAACGAGGCCTGGCCTGTTTGTTGTGCGGTTTGTTTCAATAAGTGCGCCAATGAGTAAAGAACAAAGATTTCGTAGCCATTTTCTTGTGGTGCAGCGGGTGCAACACAGTGGAGGACACAGTGGAGGAGGGGGGGTGTAACCCGGTGATACCTTAGTGTGCGCCGACCCAAATGGTGTATTTGGCGGAAGCGAGTACGAATATATGTTTCATTCACCCCGTCTAGGCGCCCTACACGCCCGGCAGGCATCGCGTTGGGTGTTGGCCGGACATTCCATTTGTGCACAACCAGCTCACTACGCTAGGTAGATGGGGTCACAGCGATGTGGCTCACCGTGCCAAGGAGACTCGTCTCGCCGCTGTGATTTGTTCGCGGGCACATGTGGCAGTACGCGAGCAAAGACTCCAATGGCTTGCGCTGAAGGTCAGATGACGCGCATTGATTTGCAGCTACCAATGTGACAAACGCTATCGAAAACGATGCATGCATATTACCCAACCCCATGTTGGGGGCGCCTGAGCTGCACACAATGATTACATGTTAGACATCTTCAAATGTACCTTCCCTAGTGCGTAGGGACCGTCCCGACCCATCTAACGTTAGACTAGATTAGACGGTCTAACGTTACACCGGCATGTTAGATGTTAGATGCGGTAGATGGCGCTTTTTAGCGCTGTTGCTGCTTGCTAAAGGCCTGGGCAAAATTTGGGTCGCGGGCAGCGGTTAGTCTCCCGTGTCTGGACTGCTTGGTGCTATCGCTTGTGGTGTGCTATGGATGGTACCATACAGTCTTACAATGGTGTACATATGGCCCCTGCTGACGTGATGGAAAGGCTGCGGCCAGCACGTTCTCACGCGACTGGTTCTTCGAGTACAAGGAAAAGTAGTGTGCGTATGCAAGCGATGCTCACCACACAAGCGAACCCAGCTGAGCGTCGCCAACATGAGCCAGCTGCACTCCCGGCACAAATGTCAGGTCGACGGTGAACAACAGCCAGCGAATAAGCGCAGCCATGACACACAGTTTGGGCCATTACCGCGCGAGGACAAGGGTGCACCAGTGTCTGCGGACATGCAGCGGGCAGTCAGGCGCCGAATAGGACTCTTTCTCGTCACGCAACAAGCTCCCTTCATGACCGTGGACAATATCCATCTCCAGGCTGCCTTCCAGCTCTTGGGGCTCGAGCTGCTCAAGGAGAAGCATTATCGCACGCAGCTGCTCGACGAGCTCTACCAGGAGGTCAAACAGGTGACCATGAAGGAGCTCCGTGAGCTAGCTAAGGTGAGATGCTTGTCCTCCCCCCCTCCCCTCCCCCTTCCCCCCCCCCCCTCCCCCTCCTCCTCCCCCACCCCCCACACCCCCCTCCCAGTCCTCCCAGCCCAGCCCAGCCCAGCCCAGCCCAGCCCAGCCCAGCCCAGCCCAGCCCAGCCCAGCCCAGCCCAGCCCAGCCCAGCCCAGCCCAGCCCAGCCCAGCCCAGCCCAGCCCAGCCCAGCCCAGCCCAGCCCAGCCCAGCCCAGCCCAGCCCAGCCCAGCCCAGCCCAGCCCAGCCCAGCCCAGCCCAGCCCAGCCCAGCCCAGCCCAGCCCAGCCCAGCCCAGCCCAGCCCAGCCCAGCCCAGCCCAGCCCAGCCCAGCCCAGCCCAGCCCAGCCCAGCCCAGCCCAGCCCAGCCCAGCCCAGCCCAGCCCAGCCCAGCCCAGCCCAGCCCAGCCCAGCCCAGCCCAGCCCAGCCCAGCCCAGCCCAGCCCAGCCCAGCCCAGCCCAGCCCAGCCCTGCTTGTTGTGCATGTGCACAGGAAGGCTTCGTTATCGTCTCTGACGGTTGGAAGAACAAGTTTGCCGGCAGGGGGTCGCCCCTCATCAATTTCCTGGTCTTGAAACCTGATGGCGGCATGCTGTTCTTGCGAATGGTGTACGTGTCTGGCAAGCGCAAGGATGCCTTGGCCATCATGGAACTGCACATGGAGATCTTGCATGACCTCCGCAAAGATCTGGACATGGATTCTGTCATGTGCGTTGGCTTCATCATGGACAACACGTCAGCTAACCTAAGCGGGATGCGAATGCTACAGCGTGCGATGCCCACCATCGTCATCTTTGGCTGCACTGTCCATGCTATGAATCTCCTTTGCAAAGACCTGTCGAAGCCGACCAAGCTTGAAGCACTACAACAGGTATAGTTCCATGCTTCATTTGTGAGCATGTCATGCACAACTTGATGCTCCCTAAACCCTAACCCTATCACAACACATGTTGCGTGCCCAGGAGGCTGAGGAGGAGGGTGAGGCAAACCAACCAAAAGCAGCACCCGCTACGCCTGTCATTGACTCTCTGCCTCTCTGCCTCTCTGTGGCTGAGGTTTTGGAAGCCGTGCAGGTAAGCAATGCATCCATGCAACCATGCCATGCAACCATGTAACCTTGCCATAGTGATCATAGTGCATGTATAGTGATTCATGCATAATTGTTGCAGATCTTGTCACTGGTTGTCAGTGACTGTGAGGCAATTCGATCAGAGCTCAAGGCGGTGCAAGGAAACGAGCGTCATGCCCGCTCTGTGCGCCCCAACAACCCAACACGGTATGCCTTCTATGAGATTCGCAGCATGCATGACGTGCAACAAGACGTAACCTGCCTTGACACTTCATGCATGTTATGTAGGTTTGCGGGGTTGCTCTTGATGGCTGAAGACGTCCTGGAGTTGGTGCCAGCAATCATGGCCATGGTGAATGGTGAAAACTGGCCACGGCTGAGACAGTCAAGTACGAATGCGGCAGTGTTTGAGAAGTTTATGATACGTAAGCATTATCGATATGTTGTTGATTGTTGTCATATTGTTATTTAATTGCTGTTGTTGGTGGAAGGTTACCTATGTGTTATGTGTGCTTGCAGCAACATGGTACAAGTGCCTAAAGCTGGTGATTAAGCTGATGAAGCCCATCAGCAACGCCATCCACAGGCTGGAGGCTGATGCGCCCTACCTCAGCCAGGTGTGACTGTGTATGCATGGTAAATATGAGTTGGTACATGTGTTGGTACATGTGTTCATGTGCTGGTGCACGTGCATGTTGATACATATTGGTGCATGATGAAGGTGACCTATGTGTTATGTGCATGTTGATACATATTGGTGCATGTTGGTGTTGGTACATGTGTGTACATGTTGGTGCATGTTTTGGTGTTGGTGTAGGTGTTGATGATCTGGAATGCTTTGGTGGACCATGCAGAACAATGGGTGGAGCAAGCGGTCCTCGTGAGCCCCAGGTTGGCATTGGGGGTGGTGGCGGCCTTCCGACGCAGACGTCAAAAACACTACTCCCCTGCCTTCGCTGCGGCTTTTGCTTTGGACCCAGCCAACTACAAGTGTCTGGCCCCCGGGACCCACCCACGGCCTACCATGCACCGTCTGCAACCAAGCCAACAAGAAGATGTGGTCACCGTTGTGGCACGTCTCGCTGAGTGCTCGCTTCAAACTGCAAGGAGGGAGCTCACATTGCTGACCTTGGGTGATTGGCCAACTGACATGAAGTCCAGTGTGGAAGCTATCGTGGCTGAGACACGCACAGACGAGGACGGCAAGACTACCACGGCATGCATCAGTGTGCGTCGCGGCTTATGGACCTTTCTAGGGGCAAGGCATTTCCCTAACTTACGCCAGGCTGCGATACGCTTGTTGTCCATGCATGTTACCACGGCAGCAGCGGAGCGAAACTGGTCATCCTGGGGCAACACCTACAACGCTGGAAGGTCCCAGCTCAATGTGGCCACAGCGGAGAAGATGGTGTACATCAAGGCTAACATCCCCTCGTCCGAGCCAAGTGAGCCATCCCAGCTGCTGGCAGAAGGCATCACAACGTGAGGCGTGCCATGTGTGGCACCAGGCCTAGCAGCCGCCCTGGACTCTTAGCGTGGCATGCGTGGGTGTGAGCAGCAGGCTGGCCATGTGTGGCACCAGGCCTAGCAGCCGCCCTGGACTCTTAGCGTGCCATGCGTGGGTGTGAGCAGCAGGCTGGCCATGTGTGGCACCAGGCCTAGCAGCCGCCCTGGACTCTTAGCGTGCCATGCGTGGGTGTGAGCAGCAGGCTGGCCATGTGTGGCACCAGGCCTAGCAGCCGCCCTGGACTCTTAGCGTGGCATGCGTGGGTGTGAGCAGCAGGCTGGCCATGTGTGGCACCAGGCCTAGCAGCCGCCCTGGACTCTTAGCGTGGCATGTGTGGGTGTGAGCAGCAGGCTGGACGTGTGTGGCACCAGGCCTAGCAGCCGCCCTGGACCCATAGCGTGTATTGTATTGTCGCAAATGCAGTGCCTGTCACTCCCACTGATAGCGTAGGACTGCCAGGTCGGCGTCGGAGTGACGATACTATCCTGTGAATTGTGTGGTTATCAGGAATCGAACCTGGGCGGGATGACGTCTTTACTCCATCTAGCACTCCTCTTTGCTAGATAACCACTATGCTGCTAGACCATCTAAATCTAGCATCTAGATCTACGTAGATCTACGTAGATGGGACGGTCCCTACTAGTGCGTAGGGCGTGCCGGGTCTTAAGACCCGCCTGATGTTTTGGGTCCTAAAGGTCTTAAGACCGGTACTAGAGGTCGTAAGACCTGAAAGTAGCACTTATGCGAGAGGTCCCTAGATCGATTCCTGTCAGGGTCGGGTATGCTCACCTTCGGAGGGATAGAATGAAGTATCGCTAGTGGACTGGGCCAGTCTATCGGGGTTACAGTGGAAGGGATTACAACAGTGGCAGAGCCCCCAACGGCGGCTTGTGCAACATGCAACACACAATTTTACTGACGGTCGAGTGTGAGGGAGTGAGGGAGTTTGCGGCCTGACGCTGTGGCGCCCGTTCTTTGTAGAAACGGCATCATCGCGCTGCGCTGAACAGGATGAGCGCCACAGCTCGGATCATGGCCGAGTTTGCGGCCTGGTCACTCGCTTACTGTGAGAGCAACCTTGAAGCAAGGCGTGACTGCGGCTATGGTATATGGGTACTGTAAGCCTCATCACACTGTAAGCCTCATTTCGGGCGCTCCGGCGTGGTCGCGATATTTCCGATGGGTTGCCCTGGTGCACAATGGCACATCGACACTCAGACAATTGCATCCGGCATAGGCCACTGCACTCTACTCATAGGCCACTGCACTCTACTCATTTGTACTTTTGGGTCCAGCGAGCTTCGGCTGGAGGATGAGGGTCTTCGGTGTAGGACTGACAGGCGTAGTCATAGCGCTAGTGGCGCTGATGTGTGCCGCCGGTGGGCCGGTGAGGTCTTAAGACCCCGTTCAAAATCCTCAGGGTCTTAAGACCCGGGTCTTAATAGGACCTGGCCGGGAACGCCCTACTAGTGCGTCTTGAGAATCTGCAGTCGGTGAGAGGGATTACTTACAAGCGAGCATTTCACCTCACAAAGCCCTATTGCCCAGTAGTTGTTGTTTGTCTTTGTGCCAGGCAGTCCCACAAGAAGGGTCGCTAGGGAGCTGGCTGCGGAGATGCATTATCTATAACCTAGGCTACCTACACCTACGCCTGGCCTGCTGCTTGCCTGGCCTGCACCCCTGGCCTGTTGCTGCTGCTGCTGCCCTGGCTTTTGCGGCGCAGCTAGCATCCCCTTGGCTACACAGACTGTAGTGTTGCCCTGGGGAAGACAGCCAAAAGTGTTGTCCACGTGGCAGCCGGGCGGGCCTTATCTGACAATTTAATCCGAACCGACTTGACACATGGCCCCAGGAGCTGCATGAGAGACCTGTTGCGGGTGAGAGCCAGTCGGTCCACCCACGTCCCGCTTACGACCATGCTCTCCACCACCACCCCTGACCGGCTGGAGACACACAGGTTGCGCTCAGCAGCAGCCACCAGCTGCTCATCCGTGTCTCCATTGAGGTCCAGGCGCCAGATGTGCAGGGGGTGCGTGAGGCTGTGCAGGGGAAGGTAGGCCGCAGAGCTCCAGCCAATACCCTTTTTAAATACAAACGACCCTTCGAGCTCATCCTTGAAACACAGCTGCTGCCAGCTACATGCCGTGCTGGCCCTGGATGCTGTCATGCCACTGATATCCCAGAGCCGCAGCCGGGTGATCTGTGTGGCTGCAAGCAGGGTATCAACCTGCTCTTGCCCCACCACAGCCACCCTGGGCAGGTCCAGGGTGTTAAGGCTGGGGAGGCTGGTTAGCAGCAACCGCAGATCTGTGACGACCGTCTCAGTGGGGAGCAAACGCAAGGAGCGCAGGCACGTGAGCTGCACGACTGCTGCTGCCAGGCTGGCTGGGTTGAAACCAGTTTTAAGACCTTTAAGGGTAAGCTGAGTCAGGAAGGGGGCCAGAGGGGCGAGGTGGGGCAGGCAGGTCCAATCCTCCTCATCAACGACCAATCCTCGCAGGCGGTTGCCAACAAACAAGCCAGGGATGCTGGAGTCCACAATGTGCGCACGATTGATGTCCAGGTGCTGCAGGCGCTGGACCAGCGTCTGGTGGCAGACCAGGTCATGCAGCTGGGAGGTGGTCAGTGTCAACCCCGGACCAAGTGTCAGACTGGTGAGGGAGGGGAACTGATGTGTTAAGGCCGTAGTGTGCATTGGCTTCCAGACACTGAAGGCATTCGAGTTTCCCCAGGCGTTGATGGTAAGGTGATGGACCGCTGGGCACAGCTCCACTGCACCCATTGTGGCGTCAAATATCTGCCTGGCTGCCAACACACGACCACAAGCTGCTTCCGCCAACCGCTCGTCTGCCTCCAACTCAAGCCGCAGCGGTCGCTGTCTGGACCGCAGTGCATCTGTCAGAAATGGGGCGAGAGGCTTCTTGATGACTGTGACCTTGCTGTACTGCTCCTCAGTGGGGAAGATGAGATAGACTGCGGGCGTGTGCTGCAGCACGGCTCTGGCGAGGACCTTGCTGGCCCTGAATGCGCTCCGTCGGCTGTCCCTGTCATGCAGCTGGTCTATCACTGCACCCAACAACTCCCATGACAAGTCAAACAGCTGAGTGCCGCGGCTGCTCATGCTGGCTGACTGGCTGGGCTAGGGCACAGGGTGGACCCTGCGTGTCATCACAGCGTGTAGCACAGGAAAGGACCTGCTGCAGCTGGTCCATGATGCTGCATGATGATGATGGAAGGGGGTTGATGCTGATGGATGTGCGAGGGCTGCAGGGGAGGGCTGCTGCTGCAGGATGCACGGTGCCAGGCAGAGCAGAGTAGGACCAGGAGGGTCACCTGGGTAGCAGAACTCAACTGCTGGTGCTCCTGCACTCGATCGTCAGCGCTCCAGGGATAGCCTGCACGGGGATCAGTATGTTCGATATAGAAGGGCTAATGATTAGCACCTGTCGATCCCCAGATGCAGTCAGCGGAAATGAGGATACCTGCAATCGCGCTACTTAGCCTACGCTACTAGAGGAGCCATCCGGGACTTGGTGCTGACGAACCCGGATTCTAACGGAAGAGATATGGAAGGAGGCTAATGACAAGAGACCCAAGCACCGAAGGTAATGTCTGCGTGCTATAGGTGCTCGTATCAGCGATACAGTGAAGCGTGCGGCTGCGGCGCACTCCACATGGGGCGAAACCACATGGAAGACACCGAGTACTGCTGGGAGCGAATGTTTTTGGTGGCGACTGCAGTATGGTAGGTATGAATGCTTTCGACCATTTTTGGGCTTAAATGTAACTCTACATTGTCTGTGGCTGTATATTGCAAGAAATAGCTGTAGCTGTCCTGTCTTTGGTTTGAATTCCTAATTGACTCATTTGACTGGATGAGGCTCGGGCACCAGCTAAAATGGCAGACATGCTCGTACGAAAGGCCTGAGCCCTGAATGGTCAGGGCGACCAAGGCGGGAGTGCCTCAGCACACATCCCCTCCCTGTTGTCAGGCATCCGGATTTGTGCACATGTGTACACATGATGTGAAAGGATCACCTAGGTGCCCAGCTTTTATGTTGCATGGCCACTCTCCCTGCCATAAACTGCCTCCCCACAACACGCCTGCAGGTGCTGTGTCAGACAGGGTGCCGAGTGTGTGGCACTCGCACATGGTCACCCCAGGCTCCCCCTGCCCAGGGCCCTTTGCCTTGGGCCAAATAGCTGTCATTCCAGGCCGGGTCAGCCAAGAGGTACGTGGCAGCATCTCAGGCCGCAACAGTGCGGGGTCTTGCCTGCCAGCCACTGCGGCAAAATCAGAGATTGCTGCGAGCAGTGGGGCGGGCCTGGCAGGCGCCATGGCGGCTGTGCAGGATATGCTGGCAATGCCAGGCGGAAGCAGCGGCAGCAGAGTGCGACGAGCCAGCGACATCATGGCCTTTGCCATGGACAGGAGGGCAGCTGGGATCACGTGGGCGCCACTGTGCAGCTGTGGAGGTGCAGCTGGCAGTCGGCACCACCGCTGAGCACCGCCTGAGGGCCTGCCCAGCCGACCGCGAGCACCTTGTCTGAGTGGGAAGCCAAGGTGCACAGGGGCACGGTGGAGCGCAAGTCCCACAGCTGCAGCCAATACAGCACCAACAGCAGCAGCAGCGGCAGCCACCCACTAGCAGCAGCACCAAGTTGTCTGTTAGTGGGCGTGGCAAGGCAATGGCGTGGTAAGGCTGGCAGTTTAACCATGACTAGGAGCAGCAGCAGCCACATCGCATGCAGCAGCCACGTCGCATGCAGCAGCATGCACCCACATGCAGCACAGTCAGAATGCAAAAGCCACAAGAGAGGTACAGAATGATGTTTGTGCTGTTGCTGATGGAGCTGGATCTGATGTAGGAACAGGTTGACTTCACATCGACAGCAAGTGCGGCGGACTGCGAGCTGCGCGGCAGACTGCGAACCGCATGAACTGCAACACCGCGAACACACTACCGTTGTTCGCACCTTCATAGTATGATCGTGTGATCCGGATGCAAGATGGAAGGGCGAGCTGGGGCACCAGGCAAGGCTCGTCACCCAGCCCGCATGCCCCACCAGGCCCTTCACCGCCAGCGCCTCGCCCGACCGGGTCCGCGAATCCCACAACCGCACAGCCTTGTCGGAGCAACCAAACGCCACCAGCGACCCTGCGAGCATTCACCACGATGCGCAGTGAGGCTCCCAGCACGCGCACAACGATACAAAGTCTAGGGCATCTGCTCGCCAGCAGCTCAGGCTAGAAGTGGGGCGAAAGACCCCGGGCACGACGTTAAGCTGTGGCAAACGAGGCAGCTGGTCTGATTGCAGAGTGCAAAGAAAAGTCACATGCCAACGATGCCACGATGCGCAGTGAGGCTCCCAGCACGCGCACAACGATACAAAGTCTAGGGCATCTGCTCGGCGAGGGAAAGTCACGTGTCAGCGAGCAAACGTGGCGGAGGCACTGCCGTGGTGTGAGGAGACAGGTCGACCCTGGCATGTCGAGTGTCACACAGCAGTGACGCAACAAGCTGAGAGTGTGGGCTTCCATAGAGTTGACGCAGGTGGCACGTTGCCGCCCTCACCACCGTGCCTGGCTGCTCAGGCTGTGACTCACCAGGAGCTGCATTGGCGCCTTGCAGGGCCGGGGGCGGACAGGCCACGCAGCAGACAGCCTTGCTACCGCTGTATGTGTCAGTGTTGATGGTGGTGGCCAAGTCCCAGCGCCGCACCTGGCAGCCAGCACCACCACACACGCACAGGGCATCACCACCACCACCACCACCACCACCACCACCACCACCACCATCACCATCATCACCTTCACCGTCATGAGTACATGGCACTTGCCAACATGCAATCCAGTTGGATACCGCTGGGGCTGCTGCAGCACAAGACCTGGATACTCCACCTATTTAGGCTAACTAAATGCATGTACACCCACGCCTCCCCCCCCCCACCTATCCCTACCCCTACACTTCTCCAGTCCCCCCAGCCCACCCACCCCCCAGCCCCCCAGGCCCCCTCTACCCCCCAGCCCCCCAGGCCCCCTCCCCCCCACAGCCCCCCAGCTCCCCTCCACCCCCCAGCCCCCCTCCACCCCCCGCCCCCCACACCCCCACCCTGACACAGTGCAAACCCTTCTGAACACACCGCCACCAACACCATGCCATGTAACGATGATAAGTATGATAGACCCCCCCCTGCACCCCTCACTCCCCAGAGCAACCCTCCCCCTCCCCCACAGGGTGTCCATAAGTGTGTCCCCGCCCCTCACACTTGCCACACACACTCCCTTACACACACAAACACCCCCTACATGCCATGTAATGATGACGATGATGATCACACACCCAACCACCACCTCACCCCACCCCTGCCCCCCACCGTCCTGCTTACCGAATGATCCCAGCCGCCACTAAACAGCAGGCCTTGTGTCGCCCAGGCAACACCCGCCACACAGTGGATGTGCCCCTGCAACCGCGCCTGCACCTCCTCCTGCACCCCTCCCTCAGGCGCAACCCCCTCTGCTGCTGTCCCTCCCCCACCGCCCTGCCCTCCCTTTCGCCGTTTTGCCACTGGCGCCGGCGCAGCTGCAGCTGGACCCACTGCTCCCCGCCCCCCTCCCGCTTTAGCGACAGCGGCAGCCTCGGCAGCGGCATCCACCACGGCCTGCCCCGCCCGCCAGACCAGCAGGGCACCGTCCCAGCCGCAGCTGGCTAGGTGCTGTGTATCGGGGCTGAGGGCCACGCACTCCACTGAGTCGGTGTGACCGCGGCAGCTGGCCAGAAGGTGGTGGGTGGGGCTGGGGTCGGATGCATGGTCCACCTGCAGCTAGGCAGGGGTTGGACATTTGTGCCAGCCCTGCTTTGTATTGGCTGCATGGGTGAGCTTGCATGCACCTGTCGACTGGGTCCATGGACATGGGTTGGACCCATGCAGGGCACAGGTAGTGAGTCAGAGGAGGCCCAGCAGCTCAGCAAGGCGCAGCCATGAGCCCAGCCTACCAGGGTATTGCTAAGCAGGGCTGAAGAAGGGGGCAGCGATTCTGTCCCAAGGGGTGGTGGAGGGTGGAGTGCAGAAGTGTTGGGCACGTGGATACGGGTAGGCTGAGCTATGGGTTGAGCAGGCTCAGCCATGCCCTGACTCTGTCACCACCAAGGTGCCAAGTGGTGCCAGCAGAGCTGTGGCTGCCCTCTCTGCTGCCTGGTTCCCCATGGCCTGTGGGTACGGCCACGTGGGTACGGCTAGGCAGAGCTATGAGGTGCTATGGGTTGAGCTGGCTCAGCCATGCCCTGACTCTGCCGCCATGCCCTCACTGCAGCCTGGCCCCCAGTGGCCTATATGATGGAGGTATTGGGAGCACCTGAGACAGTGCAACTCATCATTTGCCCCTGCCCCTGCCCCTGCCCCTGCCCCTGCTGCCCCTGCCTTCACCCTGTCCACCAGCTCCTGCAGCTCAGCTAGGGTGTCCCTGTCTGTGACCGGGTGGATTACTAACATTATGCCATTATGCCACAGCTAGGCTGGCCCTGCTTCATTGTGCTGCACATGTGAAAATGCTACTGCTGCTGCTGCTACTACTGCTGCTGAGCCATGTTCAGGGGTGCCAGGCGGGCTGACCTGCCACAGGCACACTGCATGGTCCTTGCCCCCGCTGGCCACCAGCTGCACTGCTTGCTTGCGCCCGGGCAGCTGGAGGGCAGCGGAGGCCACTGTGTTCACGCCGCCGGGATGGGCGGTCCAGCTGTGAGTGCAGCGTGGGCCTTCACCTGGAGCCAGGGTCAGGGCCAGCGCCAGAGGCAGGGTAAGGGCCAGGGCCAGGGTGAGGGGCAGGGTAAGGGCCTGGGTAAGGATGTAGCTGCGGCTCCCTCCTTGCCCCCCACCACCCCAGGTGGTGGCCCCTGCTGACCCCATGGCCCAGGCCGCGTACCTGTCAGGTCCCAGCTCCTTAGGCAGCCGTCATAGCTGGCTGTCACTGCTGCTGCGGGGCTACTGCTGCTCACCCCCGCCACCCTGCGGCAAAAAGACACTGGCAGCCTGTTTGCCATGCTGCCTGCCTCCTCCTGCCGTCCTCCAGCCATGCCTTGCATAGTGGGGGTGGCCATGGCTAGGCAAGCATCACTGTTGGGATTGCTACCAGCAGCAGCAGCAGCAGCAGCAGCAGCTCACACATACACTTGGCATGGCAGCATCGCCATGTGGGAGACGTGGGGAAGCAGTGGTGGAAGCTTTGCTGCACAGGCCCGTAAATGTCTAGGCCCGCTTGAGCCGACACAAGCACAAGGCCACCAACAGCAGCCGACAACAGCAGCCACGACAGCGACAGCTACAGCAGCAGCCTACATGTACCTTGGCCAACTACGAGCTCTGTGGGCAGGTGGTGGGAAGTCTGCTGCGCTGACCATCTGCTGCGCTGACCATCTGCATCACTGACCCGGCCCTGAGTGGCCCATGAGTGCAAGCAGGAGGGATGGCAGCCGCACCAGTCATTGTGCGGGGAGCTGTGCTTCAGCTCTGGCGGGACCACTGCCATGATGTACTCCACTTCAAGCACCGCTTCCTAATGTGGCCATGCACACAGTGCGCATGCCAAAGTAAGCAGCTTGCATGCAAGCATGTGCATGCCGTGTGTGTGTGTGTGTTCATAGCCTGAGACCTCCGCAAGCAAAGAGCAGGGCAAGCTGCACACACAGGGTGCGCAGGCAAGCAGGCAAGCAAGCACAGGGAACCGTTTGCTAACATCAGTGGGGTGAGGAGTCTGTGGCAGGTGGAAAGCAGGGCAAGTCAGCATTGCGTCTTGGGGTTTGTTGGTGCGGTGTGATGTGGGGTATGTGTCGCCAAAGGCCAGGTGGTCATCCACAAAATGGGTGGAAAGCAGGGGCAGAGACTATGGGAGGAACATGCCCAAGTGCTAGTATAGCTGAAGTTGGTGGGGCTGCGGGGTTGTAGCCGCGTAGCAGCGCAAGAGTGGCCTAGACAGCTCCAACCCTCCACACCTGCTAGTCCCGGGGTGTGGGTGTGGGTGCATTGTGTCACCCTGTATGGGAGCTGGGGCTGTGAGTTGCACTGGGTGTGGGTTCTGCGGTGCTGCTGCGGTGATGTAGGCACAGCTGGGAAGAAGCTGCAGCTACGTGCACGTCTTCTGTACTGTGTTTGGGGAAAAGGGGAGGCACTGTGGCTGCAGCTGAGGTGGTGCTGAGCAAGCAGCCTGAGGCAGGCTGCAGCTGGCTCACCGCTGACAGGTTCAGGTCCATGAGCAGGGCCTCCAGGGGCTGGCGCAGCAGTTGGCCCGCCACCACAAAGTCAAAAGGGCGAGGTGGGCCTACAGGCAAGCGCATGGGCGGGCAGTTCAATGTGTTATAGATGATGGCCCATCCTCATGCTGATGCGCCCCTTGTTTTGCGCTGGGGGGTTACGAAGGAGTTGCTACTCAGCGCTGTCCAATGCTTACTCTGCATGACAATGGGGTGCCTCTGGCTGCTACATGGCTGCCACTGGCAGTGCCACTGGCTGCAGACTGGCGTGTACCAGTTTGATGAGGTGCCCAGTGACCAGCACTTATTTTCACACAACCGTGTATTTTTCACGGGTTGTTTGAAAAGGCCACCGCCCGTCGCACTGCGCATCGCGTGATGGCTAAGAAGAAGCACAAGAAGGACCCGGGAAAGAAACAGAAAGGTGCGTGAGCCTAGCCGACTGTGGGCTACTGTGGGCTATGCTAGTAGGTACTTCTGATCCGGCTCAAATGGTGGCCCTAGTGAGGGACAAGAGGACTGCTACATGGCTGCAATGTACTCACTGAGTGACAGCATGTGGTTGATGATTTGTGAAAGGCCATATCGTTTCAAGCTGGCTGGGATAGCCTGCATGGGGCCAGCAACCACGTAGTCGGGCTGCTCTCTGAAAGCTGCGCTATTTTGCTCCATGCATGCTGCTGTTGACACTGTGCCGTACCACTGGCGCGTCAGGTACTCGAAGCTCCGCAGGAAGCTCAGTAGTGAAACGAACCAGGACCTGCCGTTCCTCGGCCATGTTGCCGGCCGACGGCTGCGGGTAAGAAATTTAGCACAAGCCTGCTGCCACGTACACCAAGAGCTCCGAAGCAAATGGAAGTCAAGTACGTCAGCTTAGTGAAATCATGCCGACGATGCCGACAATGCCGACAATGCCGACCAGCCTTGCATGAGGTATGGAACGTCCAACCATCACTGATGGTCCATCAGCCTAATTGCCGCACCAACAGCAGCTATTGTGCTTGTTGGGTAGACCTAAGCAATGGCACAGAGACACCTGTTGTCAGGCATGCTTTCTTTGTCACATGCTTGTGTCTGTTCCCAAGCGGCCTCCCCTCTTTGTCAGTATAAGGATGTGGTATTTTGAGCTCAGCATCGGGAACGCTTTGGTAGAATAGCATGACTTGCAGATGTGCACTGTAACCCATAAGAGTGTCAGGCCAGACTGGCAGCGGCCTCTGTGCCAGAGCCACTGTCATGCAGTCTGCCCCGCCCGATGACTCTGCACTGTACCAGCAGCTCCTGGGCGATGTGAATGCACTGCACGCCGTCCTCGGGTCGCCGCTGCAAGCACGTACATCAGTTCCGAGACGCAGTGGGCGCGCATCAGGGGTGGGCTGCGCAGTATCGCATGTACTTGAGTCGCGAGCCTGACATGCGCCAATGGACCCACCCCGCATTACGTGCAGAGCAACACAGGCCAAGATTGCCGCAGACCTGGCCGTGCACCAGCCAGTCGGCGCGTAGCTCAGCATCCAGCAGGCAGCCCTGCCAGCCTTCCATATTCCGACAGTTTGTGTAGTGTCGACAGCGGCAGCGATTGGGGCAGTGAGAGCAGTGACGACAATGGCAGTGACAGTGGCATCACCACCAGCAGTGGTCTGAATGGGAGAGGAGCAGGCGCTGCTAGTCTGCTTGCCCGCCAGACAGGCAGCAGATCCCCTGCGCTGCCGCCAGCCCATCTCAACAGATCCCACCACCAGTCTGCTTCTCACAACAGGCTCGAAGACTCCAGTGGCAGCAGCGGTGATGAAGTTACAGAAGCAGAGGAGGACGAGGAGCAGGGTGATGAGGGCTGCACATCTAGCGGCAGTGTCGGGTCAGATGAGCGCGATGGAGGGGTTGGGGTAGGTGGCAGTGCCGGGCTGCTGACTGAGAAAGAGCTGCTTGCGCAGTTGGGGATGGAGGGGTTGGAGGGTGGTGACATCTCCAGCCTGCGGGACATGGTGGACAGCTTTGTGGGTGTGTTTGGTGCAGCTGACAGCCCTGCTGGCTCAGGCCCAGTGGACACGCAGCCACCCTTGAGCGATGTGTCAGAAGATGAGGTAGGGCAGGGTCAGGGCTCTGAGCGGCAGGGCCCTCAGGGGCAGGGCTGTCACAGGCAGGGGTTCCAGCAGCGGAGGGAGTTTGTGGGGGCGCTGCTGTCACCCTCAGCGCCCCAAGCAGCTGTCAAAACTACGCTGTCACAGCCAGCAGCGGCCGCCAGGGCCACGCCAGAGCCAGCCTCTGCTGTGATGGGCAGTTCACACTCAGGCACCCAGGGGCTGAACGCAAGGCCCCTGACGTCACTCAGGTTGGGTGCGCCAGCCGTTGCAGGGCAGCGGGCTGAGCAGGGTGAGCAGGGGTCCGCAGGGAGGCAGGCTGGTGAGGGTGCCCAGCGCAATGCCGGGCAGCAGGCTGACCAGGGCATGCGGGGTGCAGCAAGGCAACGGGCTGAGCAGGGTGTGCGCGGCACCACGGCCGGGCAGGCAGACACCTTCCTGGAGCTGGCACCTGGCGAGCCTCTGCCGCCTGTGAGTGCCGTGATGGGGCAACGGCTGCTCACAGCCACTGCTGCTTAACATCAGCAGATGCTGGGATGGCTTCTGATGCTCCGGGATGGCTCCTGGGATGGCTGCTGCTGCTGCTGCTCCTGCTGCTCCAGGCAGCTGCTGCTCCAGGCAGCTTCAGCCTTCAGCACAGCTTGACTGTGATGCACAGGCTAGCAATGCTGATGCTTCACCAGCACGCAGCATTGGATGGCTTCTGATGCTGAGAATGCTTCACCAGCACGTATTCTTGCATGCATTGGATTACAGCCACATGGAAGTCTCACCCACAGCTTGCCAGCCCCCGCCCTGCCCTTTGCATGCAGCTATACACAGACGCTCGTGAGGCGCTTGCTCGAGTGGCTTGAACTTACCGCTGTGTTAATCAATATGCGCCGCCTCGCCTCTTGTGACGTGTTGCCACCACAGCAATGGGCGCCTGTTACGACCTGCCTGTTCGCATGCCGTCGCCTCAGGGCAGGCTTGGCTCCCTGTACGCAGCACTGGCCGCCAACCGCGCCTTGTCGGCACACCTACGCGGAGTGGTGTTGCCGCGCGTGGACCGGGCGCTCGATGCAAACTGGTCACACATCACAGCCCTGAAAGCCGCGCCAGAACTACACGCGGACAGGAGGCGTAACAACCCGGAGGAGCGCATTCGAGGCATCGGCGGTGAGTAGAAGCCATACGCACATCGTCTCATTGCTATCCTCCGCCATCCTCGTTTTCCTCTCGTTGCCCAAGCTCAGACGGCCACGCTCCTTTCCCTGGCCTCTCCATTCTCCACTCTCCGTTGCCCCAACATAGTGCCGATGAGCCTCCGCCAAGGCTATCATCTGCCTGCTGCAGCGGACCCCTTGCGGCGGCTGGGCGGCCCCGCAAACAGCCAGCGGACGGCCGCGGCCTCGCGCTTTTGGCTAGTGCAGGGCTGCGTCCCGGAGCCGAACAGCGAGGCGGTAACGCTGTCTCGGCAGCTCGCCTCCCTGCCGTCCAGCTACGAGCGCACCCGGTGGAGCGCCCGATTGGTCGCCCGGCTGCAGCGCGGCATGCAGGCAGAGGTGCGGCAACCTGTTCACCACGCTCCCTCTCCCTGCTGCTTTTTTCAATGTTGCTGGCTTCAGCTGGGTCCCTCAAAAGCAGCAGTCACTGTCAGGGTGCCTGACCTTGGTTGTGCTGCCATTGATGCTCCTGGCGCTGGCTGCAGAGCTCCTGCCTGACCTATACTAGCTTCCACCAAGCTCCTTAAGTCAAGGCCCCCACCTTGCTTGCAGGCTGCACTTCATTGTGCTTATGCTCTTGGTGGCTGCTGTAAAGCCAGTCATCGCTCACTGCCCCTGTGGTGTCTGCCTGACCTGCCTTTTCCACTTGACCGCTGCAGCCCCTGCTGCAGACTGCTGACCGCATGCATGGTTATGCTCACGCGTTCGCATGCACTGACCCCTCTCCCTGCCTGCTCCTTGCAGGTGCATGCGCAGCTGTGTTCCCAGGTGCTGCAGGACTTGCAAGCTGCAGCTACCAGCGCACAGCAGCAGGCGCCTGGTGGTCAGCACGCGCCAGGTCCTGGGCTGAAGGACCTCAGTGCTCGGTTTGCAGAGATCCAGGTGTGCCCCGCCCCACCCCACCCCACCCCACCCCACCCCACCCCACCCCACCCCACCCCACCCCACCCCACCCCACCCCACCCCACCCCACCCCACCCCACCCCACCCCACCCCACCCCGCCCCGCCCCACCCCACCCCACCCCACCCCACCCCACCCCACCCCACCCCACCCCACCCCACCCCACCCCACCCCACCCCACCCCACCCCACCCCACCCCACCCCACCCCACCCCACCCCACCCCACCCCACCCCACCCCACCCCACCCCACCCCACCCCACCCCACCCCACCCCACCCCACCCCACCCCACCCCACCCCACCCCACCCCACCCCACCCCACCCCGCCCCGCCCCGCCCCGCCCCACCCCACCCCACCCCACCCCACCCCACCCCACCCCACCCCGCCCCACCCCACCCCACCCCACCCCACCCCACCCCACCTCAAATGCTGCAGGGGATCAAGGCCACATCCCCTCATGCACATACGATCACGGCGGCCTTCACTGACGAGCAGTGGGAGCGGGTCAGCCTCGCCCATGTACGCGAGCGCAGCCCACTCGACTGCAAGGTGGGGGCAGCTGGCAGCACCCCCTGAGCCAGGCAGGGGAGATTAGGCACAGCGAGTACTTCAAAGTGTCAGGCCTGAGGGCAGGGCCCGACTGGCCTGAGCATGGGCAGCCAGGCAGCTGAGGTGTTCAAGCCATGGGGATGGTCTTACACTATTGTGACCATCAGCCTGGTGTGGCTGCTTGGCTTTGTCCATCAGCAACTAGGCAAGACAGCCATGAAACCAAGCCCATGTTGCATGCATTGTGTGGAGTTCGAGACATTATCGTCGTCACCGTGGCCTTCTCTGTCAAGGGGTGAGCGACATTGGGAGATGATGCTTCACCCTTGACACGTCACTGGCAGCATGAGGGTAGGTATGATGCTACTGTGCACGTGCACTGCCCATGTTTCTGCAGGTTTTCTGGCTGCATTCCATGCGGCCCAGCATTCCATGGACAGGTGAAGAGTTGCGGCGCTTGCAGGAACTGGGCAAGCAGCATGGCGCTGGCCAGGTCAGTCACACCAAGCCCGCACCGCATGGCGCTTGCATGAGCAGCATAGGCATCTTCGCGCATGACTCAGGGTCCGTCTCTAGTGGTAGTAAAGTGTGAGACGCAAATGCTTTCTGGGGGAGAGAAGAGTGCGCCCCCTGAGAGGCGTGTGACGTCACGCCAAGCGCGAACTCTCGCCCACCGCAGTGGGAGCGCGTGGCGCGGGAGTTGGGCGGCGGCCGCACTGCGGCGCAGTGTCTGCAAGCTTGGCTGAAGAATTGCCGCCCCGAAGGCCATGCAACGCGAGGCCGCCAGCAGTGGAGCATCGAAGACACCGCGCGGCTGGAGCAGCTAGTGGCGCTACACGGTACCAGCTGGGTGGTAAGAGGCCGCAGCTTTGCGAGCTCATGCCAGCGCGGGGCTATGCCTAATGCCACGCTGCTGTGGTGCGGTCGCAGAAGATAAGCGATGCTTTTGGTGGGAAGTACGACCGGCACCAAGTGCGCGATCGATGGCACGGGCAGGCCGCGCAGCACAAGAGCAGGCATGTCGGCAGGTGGTCCGCTGATGAGGACACTCGGTTGGCACAGGTAAGGATTATCAGCCTGAACATGCCGCGACCTTGCCCTCTTCAAGCGCGGCGCCAACTGCTTGTGCGCTTGCGATGTCCCGACAGGCTGTATCGCAGCTGGGCGCGAAATGGCGCGAGGTGTCCGGGTTGGTGGGTTCGCGCACGCCGCAGCAGTGCCGGGAACGCTATTGCAATGTGGTGAACCCGAACCTGAACGCCGGGGTGAGCGGAGTGACACTTGCCACACGTGTAGGTCATGTGTGCCAGTCTCATTCAGCAACGCCTGGTGATTTCAGTAGAACTGGCGCCTTCACACCCTAAAGCTCCCTCACACCCCTGGGCTCCCTCACACCCCTGAGCTCCCTCACACCCCTGAGCTTCCTCACACCCCTGGGCTCCCTCACACCCCTGAGCTCCTTTGCATCCCCACTCAGCTCACCATGCACCCATGCCAGTGCTGTGTGTGCAGCCCTTCACTGAGGCCGAGTGTGATGCGTTGAGGCGAGCCGTGACCGGCACCTTGAGGGAGAATGGACGCATCGTGTGGACCAAGGTAAGCCTGGGTCGTGATGTACTGTCATGTGTCGACATGTACACACCCACCTTGCCTAAGTAGGCAATGTCTATAGCATAGTACGCCATTATTGTGCCTGCTCCCCCAGCCATCCAGCTACCCATAGCTTCCTCGTAGCAGCCAAGGCCCACAGTGACAAAGTTTGCATGCCGGGCCATGCTGCCACCCTCCCAGTTGGGGGTCTGGGACCTGGCCTCCCTCAGCCAGCGCATGAAGGCCAGACAGGCTACTAGCAGAGTGTGGCAGCCTATGACACTTTATTTCTATGAGAAAGGATTCCCAGCTGCATATTAGCATGGAGCTCTTGGCCAACCACCAAACTGCTAGCCTGGTTAGGCTGGTTGCACCTTGGCCGTGCAGGTGGCGGGGTGTGTGCCCGGGCGCACGGATGACATGTGCAGGCGCGCCTGGAAGCAGCTGAGCGCATCTGGACAGGTGGGTGGCTACTGGGACAACCACACACTCTGTGGTCAACAGCCAGCCTGCCTACCCTTGCCCGCCTACCTGCCTGACTGTGTGGCTGTACGCCTCCCCGCCTGTACGTGTGGGCAGCCTCGAGCCTCTCTGCCAGATGCCAGTGGTGTGCTGCCTGGCAGTCTTTGCTGCCTAGCGGCTGGGCGCGGCTGTGCTCGCAGGTCAAGGTCGGGCTCAAGATGTCGGGCGGAGGGTCACAGGCCGCTGCTGCTGCTGCTGCCCATGATGCACATCCTGGTGGCGCAGCAGGAGCAGAGGGTGCAGCAGCAACAGAAGCTGGGGGAGGGTCGGGAGGTGCAGCAGGGGCAGGGGCAGGGGCAGGGGAAGGAGGTGCAGTAGCCACAGGGGAAGGGGAAGGCGCAGGGGAAGGGCTAGGCGCAGGGACAGGGGAAGGGGCAGGGGCAGGGGCTGGGGCAGCAGGGGGGTCAAGCACCCTGGGCAAGCGGGGGCGTGTGTCCCTGGAAGCCCTCAGCCCTGGGGAGCAGGGCATGGGCCCCAGCCGTGGGAGGGGGAGGAGCAGGGGGAGGGGCAGAGGTCGGGGCCGGGTGGCGGGGGCTGTCCAAGAGGCAGAAGGAGGGGCAGTGCCCCAGGGGGACGCCCAGCAAGGCAGAGCAAGGGGGGCGGGTAGAGGGCGGGGAGGCAGGGCCAGAGGCCGGAAACGTGTGCAACCCCTTGCAGCCAGCAGCAGTAGCAGCCCATCTGACCCAGGCACGTCTGACCTCCACGAGGACAGCAGTAGCAGCAGGAGGAGGAGGCCCTGCCTAGAGGCAGGCATGGAGGTGCAAGTGTTGCATGCTATGCAGACAAACACCAGACCATGTAGCAGGACGAGCACCAAGGTCACAGCTGCAGCTGAAACGGCGCAGAACCATAGTCAGTCCGAGGAACCTGCACCTTAAGAAAGTGTGACTCTGTGTGCCTGAGCTCTTGCCTGGCACATTGAGGGGCCTGCAGACCCGTGGTGGCTTGACAAACATAGGCTGACGTAAGCTGACCTGGTTTAGACCGTACCAAACACTGTGTAAGAAGTGACTCAGCTATATGCTGCGGCTCCACGGCTTGTGGTGGGCAGACCTGTAAGCCACGTCCGGCTACTCCTTGCACTTGGCGTGGACAATGGTGGCCGGCTTTGCCACGGCTGGTCTGCCAGGTAGCCTTCTCGGCTGTAGCTGACATTGTTTTTCTGAGCTAATGGGGAAAAACGTCTCGCTCCGCTACGCCACACTGTAAACTGTCTCCGCTGATGACTCCGCTGATGACTCCGCTGAGGTCTCCCCTGCAGGTCTCAACTCTCAGCAGCTAACTAGCAGCTGAGGACTCGTCATCAAATGCAACGGCTGTCAAAGGACTGTGTGACAACGGACAGTATAAAAGCTGCATTCTCCGCAGACTGTCATCTTACTTGGCGCAGGCATACGTGCCTGCGCCGATTACCGCGCGGACCCCAAGCAGTCAGCCCCGGTGTGGGCCACGCTGGAACCATCGCCTAGGCGGTGCGGAAGGAGCCCATTGAAGGTAAGCTCCGACACAACACCAGCACCGCAATAAAGCCCGCAATAAAGCAGCCCCGTAATTATTGTTTGTGCTTGCGTTCACAGATCGACGCGCAAACTTCGTGCCAGCGCATTAAACATGCTACACGTCCTTCCTACCTCTGCCCTTCCCCGGTAAGTGAAGTCCTGTCCGCCCACAGTACACAACACACAGCGCACAACGCACACAGCTCACAATTGATGCGCGCGCACACACACCGCACCGCACCTTGCCCTGCCCCACACCTTGCCCTGGCTGCCCCGCACACAGCCCGCATAGCACAAATTGCCCTTGACGCCCATACAATAGCGTGCACCCGCACTCCACCCTAATGTCCCGTGCCCTTTGTGCTCGCAGGCATCGCCGTCCGGGGCGGTTAAAAATTCCGTGTACTCGAGAGCGTCAATGCTCTCAAAGCCCCAGCCCAAGAGCCCTGGCTACCTCTAGGGCTGGTTAGGGTAGGTTTGTGTGGCCAGGCTGTCAGCCTTCAAGCAATTAAGCTGTTAGTTTTGATGAGGAGCCCAGTGGTCTGTCCCGGGAAAGTGCCATCTTCGTGGGGTTTGCAGTCATCAAGGGTGCGACCGAGGATGCTACAACGTGTTTGTAGTAGCTGAGTGAGATTACCCACAGTCCAACATGTTGTTCCTTGTTGAATAAGTTTTGTTAGTCTGCCAGGTAGCCGGGGGTTGGTAAAATGCAAATCCTACACAGCCTCACGCACCCCCTGCACATCCTGCGCCTGCACATCCTGCGCCTGCACACACCCAGGTCTGTCAAGGCTCGACCTGCCCAACCTGCTGCTGCTGCTGATGGCAGCCGCAGTCGCTGGACGCTGGACTGGCGCTGTAAGATGAGCTGTCTCCGCTGAGGTTTCCGCTGAGGTCTCAGCAGCTAAGGACGCGTCATCTAATGCAACGGCTGTCAAAGGACAGCGCACAGTGTGACAGCGAACAGTATGAAAAGGCTGCCTTTGCCTCACTTCGATCTCACCCCCACTGTTCTGTACACTCCCTGTACCTCTCTGTACCCTCTCTGTACACCCCCACTGTTCTCTACACTCTCTGTACACCCCACTGTTCTATACACTCTCACCCCCACTGAACAGTGGCTAGCACCAGGTAGCGCCAGCTCTCACCCCCAGGTTGCTGATGGGCAAGGCCAAGCAGTCGCACCAGGCTGACGGTTTCAACCGTGTAACACCATCCCCATGGCTGGGACACGTCATCGTGCTAAATCATGGCTGGCTAGTGCCTGACTAGTAGTACCCATGCTCGCCACCAACGCCGTTGGCAACGGCCCCTGCCCTCAGGCCAGGCAACTTGCATGACACCCTTTACCCGACCCTCCCTGCCTGGAGTTGGTTCTCATCCCGGATAGGGCCCACCTGGATCTCAGCAAGGCGAGCGCTTAGGTCCTTCAGCCCAGGACCTGGCGCAGGCTGACCTCCCAGCTCTGGATCAGTGCTGGATCAAGTGCTTGATCTGTGCTGAATCATGGCGGCTGCTAGGGGCCCTGCGAATGTAGCGTCACAAGCCGACGAATGTAGCGTCACACAACCGTGTATTTGCCCATTAAACCCAAGTTGCTTGAAAAGGCCACCGCCCGTCGCTCAGCTGGCACCTCCCTGGAGGCAAACCTGAAGCACATCACCGTCACCCTGGCCACCTGGGATGCGGTGTGGGAGGTGTACCTGGACCCCAAGTGGGCACGGCAGCGGCTGAGGCTGTACGGAGCCCAGGACCGGGCGCTGGAGCAGTTCTTCAACAAGGTGAGAGTGGGGGAGGGAGGGTAAGGGATTGAGAGGTGGTGGGTCGGGCACGAAACGAAAGAGTACTTGATTGTGCCATGCCTAACCTGGTGCCACCATATCAGCCATCATGTGTGTGCCTTGTGTGCATGGCTGCAGTTTGAAGAGGACATGGCGGAGGTGTCCATGGAGCGCCATGGGCATGCCAAGCAGCTGGTGGTGTTCTTTGGTGCAGCTACCATTGGCACTGGGGGTGGGTGGGGTGCTGACGCGGTGCTGCGGGCCTGCTGCAAGGTGGTGTGCAGGCCCAGGGGCGCAGGCTAGCGGCAAGGCAAGGTGGTGCTTGTGGATGAGCACCGCACCACCCGGGTCAGCTCAGCAGTGAATGGCCAGCAGCCCCGTGAGGAGGAGCTGAACAAACTCAGTGCCACAAGGCCTGCAGGCTGGAAGCCCCCAGCACGGCAGGTGGAACACCGCCTGGTGCGCCCAGCCTGGAGCCAGCAGCGTGACCAGCCAGTGCGGGGCCTGATGTGGTGCCCGGTAGTGGCCCCCCGCAAGCCCCCACAGGCCCCACGCAGCAGCCAGGCAGCCGCACAGCCAGCAGCCTCAGAGCCAGGACCCAGCACTCCCCCTCCAGCCAAGCGCAGCAAGCGCACCAAGGCTGAGCCGGCAGCTGAGCCCACCAAGGGCACAGGCAAGGGCAAGGGCAAGGCTGCCAAAGCCAAGCCAGCACCACAGCCAGGCAGATGGCTGGATAGGGACTGCAATGCAGCTCTGAACATGCAGCGCATTGGGGAGAGCAAGTGGCGGCCGCTGGAGCTGTGCTTCTGGCCTGACCAGGGAGCGCTGCTAGCCAAGGGCAAGGAGTACCCTTGCCTGGGCTACAAGCGACTGCGAGACAAGCCACCAAAGGCCCAGCAGCAACAGGAGCCTGCTGAGGCACAGTAGTGTGTGCCCCCCCCATCTGAGCTGTCATCAGCTAACAATTAGTGCATGTTTTGTCATGCCAAGTCTACACAATAGCCCTCGTGGTCAGGCAATAATGTAGGTGGTAGGCGCTCATGTGCCATGTGCACTGGGTTTACTCCACACAGCTCAATAACACCATTTGAGTCGGGCCACTGTTGCCCACTAGTAGATTCCCGCTAGTGGCTGCTAGTGGCTACTACTGGTCCGGCTCAAATGGAGGCCCTAGTGAGGGACAAGGGGGCTGACCTCCCAGCTGCCTGCTGCTCTGCGCTGGCGGTTGCGGCTTGCAAGTCCTGCAGCACCTGGGAGAACAGCTGCGCATGCACCTGCATAGAGAAGGCGGGGAGCGAAGCCAGTGAATGCCAATGTGTGAGTGTGACCATGCATGCGGTTGGCAGTCTGCAGCAGGGGTAAGAAGAAACACCCGCCATCTTCCTGCCTCTGCCCCTGTCCCTGCCCTCACCCCCACCCCTATCATCATTGCAGGCCTAGATGCTTGTTTTTCTAGACTCGAGATTGTGAGTCGAGTTGCAATCCCGGCCTAGCCGTCTTGCTGTAGGATGGGTGGGATGCGTGGGTTGGAGAGTCTTCATCCCTCATGGCGGAGCATGGCCAGTACTACTTACATGTTAGACCTGCTCCCACTACTGTTATTGGGTAGCAGGTAGTATGATCCACTCTACTGTAGCCTCGGTAACGAAAAGGTCCAGAGTAATGTGGCTCAAACATGTGTTTGCGAGAAAGTGTGGCTCTGATTTAGGTGCAGCGTCCCGATTGTGATAAGAGAGCCGCTCACCACTTCGTCTCCTGCGTTTGTTGCACCTGGAGATCTTGCATTGCAAATGGCACTCGCTCGCTCCGCAGCCTGCACCACCAGCCGAGCTTGCGTGACACGGGTGCCAGTGGCGCGGCCTGTGCTTCAACAGCGCCGCTCCATCGCTGCCCGTGCGGCTGTGGCAGAAGTGACGGATGCTTCCTTCGCAGAGGATGTGCTGAAGAGCAGCACACCAGTGCTGGTAGACTTCTGGGCACCTTGTAAGTGCTTGCCATCTCTAAGCATCAGCGATCCTCACAGCGACGGGCTAACAGCCGCTGGTGCTTCTGCGCTACAGGGTGTGGACCATGCCGCATGATCGCCCCTATCATCGACGAGCTATCTGGGGAGTACAAGGACAAGCTGAAGTGCGTGAAGCTGAACACCGACGAGAGCCCGCAGGTGGCCACTGACTACGGCATCCGCTCCATCCCTACGGTCAGTCACGCTAAAGCGCGGGAGGGCGTCCTGACCCGGCATCAGCACGGGCAGCATCTGGCGAGGCCATGTCAGCCAAGCATCAAGCATCATACAACATCTTAGCAGCTAATGCAAGCAGCCAACATAGAGGACAGCTAGTTGTACATGAATTCAGTGGCACGTAGGTTAGGGTGAATACCAGGCTGGAGACAGTACGGCAGTGCTGAACTAATGGTGTGGGCGCATGCAGGTGATGATCTTCAAGAACGGGAAGAAAATGGACACCATCATTGGTGCAGTGCCCAAGGCAACGCTGGTGCAAGCCGTGGAGAAGTACCTGTGATTCCCAAATCAGCATGACACCAGGCAGTGTGTAGCTCCTTCAACCACCTCCTGTGCCCAGCTGTGCCAGCGATGTGCCAGCAATGTGATGGTTCCACTGAAATTCAGTGTCAGCAGTTGTCAATGCTGTCCAGCCTTTGGCTGGACTCAGCGATGACCATTGCCATGGCAGTATTGGCATGCAGACCTAGCCTTGACCCACTGCAGCAGTTTTGAGGCGTGCTCTTGCAGCAGTGTGGTGTGCACCCGCATTCCCAAAGGATAGTGAACAGTTGTTACACTCTGATTGCATGTGGGTGTGGAGTTGGCAGGAAGCACGGCATGCACGGCATATGGCCAGGTCTGAAGCCCAAAGGTTATGGCTTGCACTGATGAAGCCGTCAGCCACTGAGGCTGCTCAGCCACATGTCTTAGCAAGCACAAGTGAAGTTTCACAGTAGCTCACATGTGAACACCTCATGCGTGCCTCATGTCGCTCACGCCCCAACGACCTCTGGGTGCTCAAACTCATAAAATCTACTTTTGGCAAACTCCTGAGACAGCAAGGGATGTTGTGCCTATCAGATGTGAGGGGATATGCTGGTCGTCAACAACGCTAACACATGCTGACATTCGGAAAGCAGCCATTGCATGGTCCCCTCTACCCACCTGTCGCAGCCCAACAAGCTGGATCAGGAGAGCAAAAGCTATAATGGCGTTTCCCACTGCAGTGGCTATAGCATTACGACAACTATAAGAATAGTAGACCTGGAGGCACACACCTCAAAATGGCTGAGCTGAAATGGGCATTAGGCACACTAGCAGTAGCCATCACAACAGCGATCTCGCAGCCTGTGTTTGATTACAACTCGTGCTTTATTTTGGTGTAGCATGAGGGCTGCAGGGATCAAAACTTGCAGATGAGCACGAAGACGTTATACAGGTCACTGCTGCGTGCAGTGGATCGGCACTTCACGAGCGTGGCTGGCAACACGCAGTGGCGGGCATTCCTGCTGTCGCAGTTCCGAGTCCGTACATCTGACGCCTCACATCGTGCTAAGGTTGCTGAAGACTACGCGTTTCTATTGTCAAACATTGCACACCACCAGGCAAGTCGCCTCCCCAGTTCTGCTGGACTTGAGAATTCCACGTGTTGCAGTTCTGGCACACCATGCCACTCCTTGCAAGCAGACCTACAGCTTGCACTCATGCCTCACGCACATTGTTCAAGGTCGTGTTTTGACTACCAATAGGCCTGGTTGCATCCTGGCTGGCCTGACTGCCCACCCAACCTGCCCTGACTGCCCATACATTTTTGTCATGCCAAACAAGATCTGTTACTGCGCCATGCCAGGAATGTATGTACTGGCAGTACGATCACTCCACTGCGCTCGTAGCTCCTGCATTACAACATGTATAGTATAGACAGATGTCCAGGCCTAGCATATCCTCGAGGTACATCACACAGATGTGGGGCTGCACATAACTGCAAGAGGCAAGCATCTGCCATCGCATGAATATCTTCATGGCTGCCATTGCAAGGCAACTCCTGGGGTGGCTGTGTGTGTGGTGAAGAGCATCAACAGCTGCTACGATGGAGCTGCTGTGTTGTTTGTTGGTGGCTAAACCGCTAAGCCACCAGCCGGGTATGGCTGCTGGGCATGGACACCTCTCTTATGATGCTGTGCTTGCTGTCCTGTGAAGCCGGGTTGTGGTGGATGTGCCTGTTGGCTTTGGGCTAGTTTACGTGGGTGTGGTAGCCATGCCCCCTGGAGCGCTTACTCCCTGGGTGTGATATGAGTTATCAGTACAGGAACTGCGGCGCGCTGGACATTGTGCTTTCCCTGCGCGCAGAGCCTTCTCGTACGCTACAACATCGGGGTGGACAGTGAGGACAGGAACAAGGCGATGGTGGCGGCTGTAGCAAAAAGAGTGGGATTCAAGCTCCCCAGTCAGCATTGATGGTAGCGTCCATTTTTGCTTGGGTGGGGGTGTGAGCCCGGCCAAGAAGACAAGCAGTGGACAAGGCGGGGTGGTAGTTCACCCTGACCCTGCATGCAAGATATACCGTGGTTATTCTGTGGGCAAGATGTCCTGTGGGTTTGTAAAGCTGTGTGTTATCCTCAATGTGAATAGTGATTCCAATCATATCTGGCTTGCGTGGCTGTGACATGGGTTGAGCACTGTTGACTTGTTTTTATTCATGCCAGTGTTTGACTGTCCTTGCGGCTGATGGCCCCCTAGCATTTCAACTTTATTTGTTTTGGTGGTAGATTACACGCCAAGCCACCAGCCTGGCATAGCTGCTGGGCATCACACCCCTTGCATGGCTGCATCAACAAGCCCCCCCTGGTGGACAGCATCCTCAGGGCGGCAGGCCTGACCTCCTCAGGCCTGCCTGTGCAGCTGCTGGGGCCAGCTGCAGGCAGCGCTCCCTGCCAGACAGTGCAAGGTCCAGTAGAAAGGGCTGCAGGGTCCAGGAAAGGCCAGGGAAGGCAGGGTGCGGCCAGGGGATCTGGGTGGCCTGTAGGTGGTGAGCAGGTGCTGGGAACCACCCTGCTGTTGCATGGGGAGGAAGTGGTGGATGGTGTGCAGGTGGCAGTGGAGAGTGTGAGGAACTTCCTCAGGAAGGGAGCAGGGGAGGCAGGGCAGCCGTAGGCAGCAGCTGGGCGGGCACAGTCAGCTGGGTGGCGGGGTGGCCAGCCTTGCCAGTGGGTTCAGGATCATCGCCATGGGCCAGCGCCTGGTACCGCAATGCCATGATTGGGGTTGGTGGGTTGGTTGACATGGGCATGGTGTAGCATGAGGGATGTAGGGATTAAAACTTGTAAGTCTCTGGCACCGTCACCGTCAAACCTTTCCTTCCTCCTCAGAAGGCCACAGCGCATCCGACAACACCCACGTAGTAGCACAGGCGAATAGGTTGGATAAGGTGGAGTTGAATGTGGATTCTCATAGACTTGCCTAATCTTAACCACCCCAGCTGGCACGCCAACTGTCACGCCACCATGATATGAAGTCGCCAGGCTAGGTGTACTACAGCGATAACACAAAAGTACACGAAGCCTGTGAGTGCCCGTCACGAGCTCAACTGTTGGATCCAACTAATTCAATAAATCCAATAAATCCAACTGCGTGTACACGCACCGCTTGGCTGCCCCACCCAGCAACCCCTTGGTCTCAGCCAGCCAGCTAGCTCTCAGCAGCAGCAGCCCCTCACCGCCATCTCACCGACATAGCAACAAATGCCAGCTCATGACGACTCCCTTGCCATGCACACCCCGTTGTCCGCTCTGGCACCAATGGGCACGACTCGGCAGCACACGACAGCTGTTGGCAGGGTCTCAACAGCTTTTGGCGGGCTGGCTGGCTCAACCACCGGATTCTTACCAGCTGCTGGCGGCCCCCACTGGGCTGGGGGTGTTACCCAAGTGTGACCCCATGAAGCCACCCTATGTTGCCCTGCAGCGACCCCCCTTCCCGTCATGCCCCTTGCCATGCAGCCATGCATGCAGTCACATGTCAAGCTGTAACATTGGTGATGGCGTGCTCCTTGTTGATGCGCTTGACAATGCCGGCGATGACCTTGCCTGGCCCGATCTCGTAACTCTTCCCCAGCCCCTTGTCAAACAGGGTCTTCAGGCTGTTCTCCCACAACACAGGGGAGGTCACCTGAGGCCAGGGCAGGGCAGGGCAGGGCAAGCCAGGCTATCAGTCGTGTTTTTGAGCAGCGCCACAGGGGCAGGGCAGGGCAGGGCAGGGCAGGGCAGGTCAGGTCAGGTCAGGGCAGGTCAGGGCAGGTCAGGTCAGGTCAGGTCAGGTCAGGGCAGGTCAGGTCAGGTCAGGTCAGGTCAGGTCAGGTCAGGTCAGGTCAGGTCAGGTCAGGTCAGGTCAGGTCAGGTCAGGTCAGGTCAGGTCAGGTCAGGTCAGGTCAGGTCAGGTCAGGTCAGGTCAGGTCAGGTCAGGTCAGGTCAGGTCAGGTCAGGTCAGGTCAGGTCAGGTCAGGTCAGGTCAGGTCAGGTCAGGTCAGGTCAGGTCAGGTCAGGTCAGGTCAGGTCAGGTCAGGTCAGGTCAGGTCAGGTCAGGTCAGGTCAGGTCAGGTCAGGTCAGGTCAGGTCAGGTCAGGTCAGGTCAGGTCAGGTCAGGTCAGGTCAGGTCAGGTCAGGTCAGGTCAGGTCAGGGCGCAATAGGGGATCAGGAGCAGCTGTGTGGGCTGACCCCCTTACAAGAGGGCTACACTTTGCCCAGCCCAGTTCATCAAAACGATCGCAATCAAACAAGTGAGAAAGTGACAATCAAGCATGGCCTTGTCCTTTGTAACAGACCATCCGGTACCCTACTGGGTTGCAGCTTCCATGCATGCCCATGCATGCCCATGCATGCCCATGCGTGTCCATGCACCTCCTACCCAGTAGCCCTCCCCCAGCCCAATTGTAGCCGCAGGGGTGGGCAGGGTCGGCAGTCCTACCCCACCTGCTGGGCCAGGATCTGCCTGATGGTGGCAGGGTCAGAGTGTGGCTGGGCATCGACGTTGGAGATGACTGGGATGCGAGGGGTTCTGCAGGGAGCGGCACGTGGGAAGATTAAGGGCAGGCCAGGGCAGCTCAGGCAGCAGCACAGGGGAGTCATAGCCAAGGTGAGGCTGGCGGGAAACGCAGCCAAGGTCAGACTGAGCCCTAGCCCCAGCCCCAGCCGTGCGACTCCCCCTGCTGGCCCCACTGCATCACACTGCACCCAGCTTGCCCCGCCCCACCATCATCTCGCCTTTCCCCACACACAGTTTCTCAGACAGTGCCGTCAACCTCCGCGAGCAGCCACACCTCGTAGCACCTGGACCCACTGGCCTGGCTGTAGCACCCTACCGCAAAGGTAACACTCCTGCAATGACGATGCAGTCATCTGCACCCTACACCACCAACAAAACTACGACCGAATGTCCCCCACTCCCACCCCCCTGCCCTGCCCCCCACCCCCCTGCCCAGCCCCCCCGGACCCCCTGCCCTGCACCCCAACCCCCATGTCTGGCCACCAGCGGACTGTGGTCAACCCCCTTGCACAGCCTAGGGCAGGCAGCGTAGCCGCAGGGGCAGTGCAGGTGCAGCCCACCTGAGGTCCGTGGCGTCCAGGGCTGTGAGCAGCTTGGCCACAGCTGGCTGCATGTACTCGGTGTGGAAGGCCCCGGCCACTGCCAGCCGCACCGTCATCCTGCGGGGCCCGCCACACGGCAGCACACAGCAGCAGAGGTGAGGGGGGGGACTGGGGAGGGTGGGTGAAGGATGGATGGCTAGGGGTGGATGGGTGGGTGGGTGGGTGGGTATGGGGGGAGGGCAGGCAGCAGAGGGTGATTGAAGCACCCCAGTCCCCCGAGGTTTCAGCTGCCTCTTGACGCGCCTTGATGCCCACTCAGTGGCCGCACCTGGCTACCATGGCGCACCTTCACCCACCATCTCTTAACCATGCAGCCACGGCATCATTTCCAAACCCCTGCTCCCCTTGCCTGCCTGCCTGCCTGCCTGCCTGCCTGCCTGCTGCCCTCCTGCTGACCCTCTCCCCCTCTGCCTGTCTGAACAATACACTAGGAGGTCTGCCCGCTGGCCCTGGACCCCCCGGCCTCCTGCACCTGGCCTTGAAGCTCTTGCCCAGCTTCTCCACTGCTGCGCAGCCCTCCTTGGAGCCGCTGACAGCATAATTGCCAGGGCACAGGTAGTTGGCGATCTTGACCGCCTTGTCCTCACCCACCTCCGCGGTGGCAGCCTGAGCATGGGTGCAGGCAGCGGGCAGGGGGCACAGCAGCAGGGGGTGGGCTGGGGGGGAGGGGAGGGGAGGGGAGGGGAGGGCTGGGTGGTGGCAGCAGCTGGGGCAAGGCAAAGCAATGGGAGTCACTGAGGGGGGGAACCAAGCGGATGCAGCCAGGGGCGAGGTGAGGGGCAGGCAGGCAGTGTGGAGGGGGTGTGCGGCAAGCCAGCGGTGGCAGTGGAAGTGAGCTGGACCCTAGGCCTAGGTGGCTGCTGCTGCTGCTGCTGCTGCTGCTGCTGCTGCTGCTGCCACAGCCCGCAGGCCCCTCAGCCTCACCCACGACAGGCAGTGGCCAGCTGACATGTCCCACCCTGCAGTGCTGGCTCCGCCCTCTCTGCCCTCAGCCCCTGCCCCTCTCCTCCACCCTGACCTCCATCAGCCCCACACAGCCCCGTGGTCCTCACTGGATGCAGTCCCTGCCCCTGTGCCCTCACTCAGCTGACCTCCCCAGCCATCACCGCAAAGCTAGCACTGCAGCAGCGTGGGCAAGCAGCTGCTCAGCAGCTGCCACCCCCCCCCCCCCTCTCACCGCACAGAGCTCCGCTACTTTGGATGAGTCCAGGCCGACGACGGACACCATGCCTGAAGGGCTGGCGTCCGCTGCCGCCTGCATGCTTTCGCCCCTCAGCTTCACCAGCCGCAGCCCGTCCTCAAAGCTGTGCGGGCAGAAGAAGAGCAAATAGTTCACAAAGCTGAGCAAGCACAGGTGATGGCTCGGAGGGGGAGAGGGGAGGAGGGCTGGATGGTGGTGGCGGTGGCAGGGGGATGGGTGGGGCAGGAGGCAGCGGTGGTTAGCAAAGCAGCAGTGGGTGTGGGTGTGGGTGTGGGTGTGGGTGTGGGTGGCCAGCGGGGCACCCCAGTAGGTGAAGACCCCTCTGCCTGAGGCCATACAGTGCAGGCGCTTGCCCTTCTCTGCCAGAGGAGCACCCTGTCTTTGCAGCCAACACTGGCACCCAGAGTGACTAAAGTGGGATGCACTGGCAAGTCGGACAAACAGAGTGACAAGAGCAGGGTGCAAGAAAGGATTAGGTGCCTAGCTGGAACATTAATGATAGGCATCTTTAGACAAGTTTGGGTGGGTGGGGAGGTAGGGGAGTTGGAGACCCAAATCCTCCAGTGACTAAATGGTGTAACAGGGGGAGCACCAATGTTAAGAGTGAGTAACACTGCGGTTATGGTGACCCTGAGGTTGGGGTGTGTGCCTGGCAGTCAGCTTGCCCCGGGCAGGCTGTGCTAGGCCAGTCATATGAGTCCAGGCCTGTCATCCACTGCCTGCATGCGGGGCCATGGAAGCTGACCTGAAGGCGCCCGCAAAGGCCAGGGCCGTGTACTCCCCGAGTGACAGCCCGCAGGCCACGTCAATGGCGTCCACTGCGGCTTGGCCCTCAGTGGCCCGCAGCTTCTCCACAGCTGCCAGGGAGGCGACGTAGATGGCTGGCTGGCTGTACACGGTGCTGTCCAGCTTCTCCTTGGGCCCTTCCACGCACAACTGCTTGTGCAGCAGCAAGTCACAAACACGCCTCACACCGCAGCCTCTGACACAGGGCCACTACCCTCAGCAAGGCCTGGTGGGCGCCATACTGGGCGTTGCAGTACTGGGTGCAGGAGGATGTTGTGCCGGCAGCGTGCAGGAAACATGGGTCAGGAAGTTTGTTTAGGCATATGCTGGCATTGTGTTTGCCTGGGGTACTGCACATGGTGCAGGCTATGGGCCTGCCAGCCAGATGATGGTCAGCTGCTGGTGTTACTGCTGGTGCTGGCGGAGCATTCAATGCAAATGGCTGTGTTGACAAAACGCCTACCTGCAGCAAGTCGTAACCAAGTATCTCCGACGCTTTATCGAACATGGCCTTGGCAGCGGGTACCTCCGCTACAAGGTCTTTGGCCATGCCCACGCTCTGCGCGCCCTGGCCTGGGAAGAAGGCTGCCACACTGGGCTTGTAGTCATCGAACTTGGTGTCTGAGGGAGCGTGCACCACGGCGGGAGCGGCTACGGCGCGCACAGAGACGTTGCGTGCCCGTGCGCAGTATGAAGCAGCGCGGTGGCTAGATGCGGCCCCCCGAGCAATCCTCATCTTTTTGCAACGCCCTCACAAGGAGCAAGCTGCGAGCAAGTGGGTTGTACGTGCGCCTTGACTACCGCATCTCAATTTCAGCCGCAATGTGGTTCCCGCGTGCGTTACTCACTCTAGATTTCGTTGGACAATACTTGTGAGCGAGAGCGATAATACTGAGTATTGCTCGGTATTGCCAATGCAAGGGAGTGGTCGACAATTAGATCATAGATGACTGTGCGTCTTTGACGACATGCTTTACGACGAGTCAGGCCAACAAAACTTATTCAACAAGGAACAACATGTTGGACTGTGGGTGATCTCACTCAGCTACTCCAATGAAGTTGAAGCATCCTCGGTTGCACCCTTGCTGACACCCTTGCTGACCACACCGATGGTACTCATTCCCCCTAGACCACTGGGCCCTGTAGCAGGCTCGACCTACTCGAAGCTTATTCGACCACTCCCCGACGTGACCCCTTGCACCCTGACTGTGGATGCCCTGCCCGCCTCCTCCAGACCCCACCCCTTGCACCCTGACCCGGAATCCCTGCCACTGCCAGCCTGGTGCGAGCAATTTGATGCAGAACCTAACCCTAACATGTTGTGTGAGCCTCCTGACCCAGCACCTGCACCTGAAGGGAAGAAGAGAAGACTACGCCCTCACCATTGGGCGTCCATCAAGGGAGAAGAGTAGCCTCATGGCATGCCCTTGCTACCCTCCCACCAGGGACAGGTGGGTGTGGGGGGAGGGTTGCCAGGCTACCGGTCGCACCCAGTGGCCAGGTCAACATCCTTTCCCCACCCGCACCTGCCAAGGGTTCCAAGATGGCATACGACTACATTGGTGATGCCCCGCCCCACCCCACCTCCACTCTCCCCTTTGGTAATCAAGGTTGAGTCACACTGCCGCCCTGCTGCTCTGCTCCTCCTAATCTCCACCTCTCCAAACCTTGTCAGTTGCACACCTCAATCCCACCCCCTCTGATCCACAAGCCGTGAGTGACACGGCAGCCTCAGTAGCACCAGCCACTTGAATTGCCAGCCAGCGGCTTGGCCATCTGCCACGACGTGTGCCCTGTGCACCAGGCTCGGGCAGTGGGTGGACGATGTGGACGCCCAACCAAAGCCTAAGCCCATGGCAGCAGTTACGTAAGGAACAGGTTGTGGTGGCTTGCGCAGTGGCATGCGGTGGGGCAGCAGCAGGCAGGCGGTGGGGCCGCAGCGGGCAGGGGGTGGGGCCGCAGCGGGCAGGGGGTGGGGCCGCAGCGGGCAGGGAGTGGGGCTGCAGCAGACATGGGGTGGGGCATCAGCGGACAGGGGGTGGGGCCGCAAGGGGCATGGGGTGGGGCAGCAGCGGGCAGGTGGTAAGGCAGCAGCTGGCATGTGGTGGGGCAGCAGCAGGCATGGGGTGGGGCAGCAGCTGGCATGCGGTGGGGCCAGGGCATCAACACCGAGTCGTCGCGGACGAACTGGGGACTGGGCTATGCTGACTTCGCAGGACAGGACAGACGTCATAACTAACAAGGACGACGTGATCTCCAACAGTACACGTCAGGCGATAAAACCGTCACCAAACAACTGTGACTAGAAAATGAGACATGCATGCGTGTCATCCCATTCGTTTGTTTCCTCAAGCGATTAGACAAAGACATACATAGTTGATCCTCCAGGTTCTGGCTACCACTGGCTATTCGAGCAGTGCTACCAGGTCGGCCCCTTGCCATCACTCTTCATGGTCCTCACACATGTTCAAAAAGCCTTATAGCTGGACCAGTGGTTTGCAACGCTCAACCCGCCAGGCTCGTGCCACCCCACCCACCCCACCCCACCTGCATGACCTTTATGAATCATGGGACCCCCCCCATGTCTGGTGAGTCATGACTGCAGCATGGTCTGGACTAGACCTGTCCCTGGATGGCACGCACCCCCTTCATGCAGGAATGCGTTCACCCCTATGCGTGTGTTTACCTTGAGCGTTTGATGAGAGGCACTGCAGCAGTTCTAGCCCAGCAGCAGCGTTCAAGTGTCACACGCAGGTCACGGATGCCAACATTTGCCTCAGCGGTCTGAGAGTGGAAGAGGCCTAGAGTAGCAGCATCAGCATGCGTTGATAGGGAGCACATACGAGGAAGAAGGCAGCGTGCGTTTGGTGAGCGCTGAATGAGTTGAGCTACACCACAGAGACATGCGTTTACCCCGTGTTGTCAGGGGCACACACACAGCGTTGTAGCTTTCTGCTGGCGGACCGCAACCATTTGAGGGGGGCCATGCTGCCCCTGCCCCTGCCCCTGCCCCTGCCCCTGCCCCTGCCCCTGCCCCTGCCCCTGCCCCTGCCCCTGCCCCTGCCCCTGCCCCTGCCCCTGCCCCTGCCCCTGCCCCTGCCCCTGCCCCTGCCCCTGCCCCTGCCCCTGCCCCTGCCCCTGCCCCTGCCCCTGCCCCTGCCCCTGCCCCTGCCCCTGCCCCTGCCCCTGCCCCTGCCCCTGCCCCTGCCCCTGCCCCTGCCCCTGCCCCTGCCCCTGCCCCTGCCCCTGCCCCTGCCCCTGCCCCTGCCCCTGCCCCTGCCCCTGCCCCTGCCCCTGCCCCTGCCCCTGCCCCTGCCCCTGCCCCTGCCCCTGCCCCTGCCCCTGCCCCTGCCCCTGCCCCTGCCCCTGCCCCTGCCCCTGCCCCTGCCCCTGCCCCTGCCCCTGCCCCTGCCCCTGCCCCTGCCCCTGCCCCTGCCCCTGCCCCTGCCCCTGCCCCTGCCCCTGCCCCTGCCCCTGCCCCTGCCCCTGCCCCTGCCCCTGCCCCTGGGCAACCTCACTCCCAGGGAGGGGGGTGACCACACAGCCTGGCCCTGCACTCCCGCTTTCACCAAGGGCCCACTCCAGAGGCCTACCCCACCCCTCGTTACCAGCAGTGCCATGCCCCCTATGGCAGTCGAGCTCGAGGCGTTCCGTTCCTCTGCTCCATCTCACCACTCCCTTCACGTCCTGGCAGCTGATGAAGGACCTCACCCACCTTGGCTGGCACGGCCCCCAGCCTCAAGCCTCAAGCAGCGTCAGGCCCTGCAGGCTCGTGGCCATGACCGCTGGCTGCTGCTGCGTTGCTGGGGTTAGAGGGGCCTAGGTGGGCCTGTCCTGCCGCCTGCCCCACACCCTGTCTCACGTCCTGACTGCTCTTAGGGCCACTGCCTGGCCCTGGCCCTAACCCAGGCCCCAAGCCAGCCTTCACCCTGGAAGCAGGCGCTAGGGCATGCGGTAGGAAGGGCTGGAACTGCACGTCCATTGGAAGCAGCGCATCAGGGGCAAGGGCGGCGACAGGGTCAGAAATGTTTGGGACTGGGTTGGGCCTCGTTGCTGCCAGACTGGTGTTGGGCGGCGATGGTGCTGGCGACGGAGTCTGGTGAGGCTGTGTCGTTGGCAGCAGCGCTGAGGTCGCCGGGAGGGGCAGGCCTGAGGGGGACAGGCTGCAGGAGGTCAGCATGTGGCAGGCATGCAGCGCCGCATGGGCTGCATGGGGGTCGTGCTGGGGGGTCAGATTTTCCAGAATCTGCATGCAAGGCACCATCCAGCAGGCAGGCCATGACAGAGCATGAGGTGCGGTGCAAGGGGACCTGTTGCAGCAGTACTGGTAAGGACAAGGCAACAGGTGACAGACGCTGTGTCGGTGGCAATGCTCTGTCCTAATGGCAGCAAGCATGAAAGCATCTGGCCAACATGCATGGACAACTGACAAGGACCAACAACGGCTGAGCACAAGACTCGGAACGACGGGTGGTGTGTATGTGGGAGGGCTTACACCTGCTGTGAGGAAGTGTGGAAGTGCCCCACCCCCTGCTCAGCTGGTTTAAAGTGCATGCGGCTGACCAGCACCTTGACCAGCATGACCGTTTTTGTGTACTTGGCCGAAGTGCGCTGCCATGAGGATCTTTAATCACTTTCCGGTTCCATTTTTGAGTACAGGGTTATATGAACACCAGGTGACCTTGCCTATAGGCATTGTAGCTAGCGTGCTGCCTGTACTCTTGAGGAGCAGCGGGCCATTAGAAGCATGCAAACCCCAGACAGTGAGACAGGGTTACATGAAAGGGTTTACGGTCAGTGCTCTGCACCGCATATTCTGGTGCGTTTTAGAGTCTCTAGCCCGTCCCTGTCCGTCTATAGCAAGCGATGGAGCCGACCTGTAGGCAGACCAGCGGGAAGCTGACCACGGGCCAGGTGAGGCAGGCCAGTGGCCTGAACAATGCCCACCGCAACACCGATCGCAGCAGCCAGCTCAGCCCGCCCCTGGTTCCTTGGCCTGTTGACTGGGCACTTTTGTAAAGGCAGGCCTGGCTGGTCTCCCGCGCACACCCTCCCACAATCCACCTTTTCCAATCCTCACACCCTCCCACATTCCATCAAGCAGAATAGCATGTTGCAGGTCAGGGGCGGAGGCTTAAGGGCAGGCCACACACCTGATCTGAGCCTGATCAGGAGTCAGGGCCACACACCTGATCTGAGCCTGATCAGGAGCCAGGGCCACACACCTGGTTCAGAGCCTGATCAGGACCCAGGACCACACACCTGATCTGAGGTTGATCAGGAGCCAGGGCCACACACCTGGTTCAGAGCCTGATTAGGAGCCAGTGTCACACACCTGGGTTGAGCCAAGGCAAGAGCCTGGACTGGAGCCAGTGCTTGAGCTAGCGTTCCTTCCAATGACCACCAGTGGGTCAGGCAAGCGCAGCGCCGGCCCTGAGGCTGCCTCTGCCTGCCCGTACACATGTTGGAGCTGGGGCAGCTGCCACTGCTGCTGTTGAGCCGGTCCAGTGCGCCAGAAACCTGCCAGCCCAGCATGCCCTGTCATCTGCCCTGGCCCTGGCTGCCCCTCCCCGCTGGGTGGCTGGGTCCGGGGGACTTGGGCCAGGGCCCGGGTCAGGCCACTTAACTGGGATGATCCCGCAGCCCGCGTCATGGGAGGGACGGATGCACGGGCCAGCAGGGGTGCTGCACAGCTGCCTGCCACTGCCATAGGCGCCGTTGCTCCTGCTGCTGCTGCTGCTGCTGCTGCTCCTGCTGCTGCTCCTGCTGCTGCTGCTGGTGCTGCTGCTGCTGGTGCTGCTGCTGGCGCCACTGATGGCATTGCGATGGTGGAGGCGGAGGCAGCAGGCCTGGGAGCCATCACCCGGCTGGTCAATGGCCGGGCAGGGGGCGGGGGCACATTCACCGGCTTGCTACACGCCAGCGCGCGCTGCCTCTGTCGTGTCATATCCGCCACCGCCCGCAGCATAGCCTCTGCCTGTGAGGTCATCGCATCTGGTCTGCGATCGATGCTGCTGCTGCCGCTGCTACTGCCATGCACCATGGGCAGCTTTGCGTGTTCAAACGGCTGCCTGTGTAGGCTTTGGAGGGCTGGGGGTGGCCACAGCCCGCCGTCAGTCCCTGCTGCTCCCGCAGTGGGGGCCACCAGCAAACCTACTGCTGCCCCTGCTGCTGCCCCTGCTGCTGCCCCTGCTGCTGCCCCTGCTGCTGCCCCTGCTGCTGCCCCTGCTGCTGCCCCTGCCCCTGACCCTGACCCTGACCCTGCCCCTGACCCTGCCCCTGACCCTGCCCCTGCCTCCCCCCCTGCCGGCTGTGCTGGGGGCATAGTGGGCCCCATCACGATGCCAGCTCCTTCATGGCTCAGGGTTGAGTCAGGTTGTGGCAGTGGATCCCCTGGTGCTGCCAGGCCATCATTTGCTGGCATGGCTGCAGCAGAGCCTGCTGCTGTGGCATGGGCGGCAGGGGCAGTGGGCAGCTTTGAGGAGGTGGATGTGGTGGCTGCCGCGTGACCCACGGCAGGTCCGTCACTGCTATTGCTTGTGTCAGCGCTGTCGCCACCTGATTCTGCCACCGCAGCTGAGAGCATGTCTTGTGCTGGTGATGGCAGCAGTGGTGGTGCTAACGGTGCCACCGCCGCTGCTGCTGCTGCTGCTGCTGCATATGGTGGCAATGATGATTCTCCCCCTGCTGCTGTTGCTGTTCCTGAGTGCGAGCCAACACTGCTGCCACCTTGTCCAGCCATAGCCAGATCAGGCCCAGTGCCATGCTGCCCAGACGTGATGATGTCAGGTGCTGCCACATCCTGCCCAGCAACAACCAAGCTGGGCTCAGACTCAAGCACAAAGTGGGCGGCTTTACCAGGCAGCCCAACCCCTGCCCAAACCACCGTCTCCCGAATCTGCCCTGATCCTGATTCTGATCCTGATCTTGTTCCAAACCCCACCCCTACCCCTGATCCGGATCGCCCAATTGAACAAAGGCCTGCCTGTGCTCCAGCTCCACCTATCTGCAGCCTTGAATCCACCTGGCTTGCTTGCCCCTGACCCTCTTGCCCCTGAGGCCCCTGCCCCTGAGGCCCCTGCCCCTGTCCTGCCTCCACCTGGGCCTTGCGGTGCTGCACCAGCTGCTGCAGCAAAGCCTGAGTGGCGGCAGCCACATGGCCCAACCCAGCTGCCGCTGTGCCTGGTCCTCCAGCCCCGCTGCTCATGCCCCGCCGCTGCACCCTTGCCCCTGCCCTTACGAGCGTTTGGTTGCCGACGTCCTGGAAGCCGCCAGCGTCCAGTGATGTGGCCTGTAATGCAGCAAGCAAGGGGGACTGCTCCCACTGCAGCAGCCCTGCCTCTGTCATCCCAGTGACAGGAGTTGTGTGGCCAGCACTTAAACGACCGCCCACTGCCCCCCACCCTCCTCCCCCACCACCTCCAGAAGCAGCAGCAGCAGCTTCTAGGGCAGACCACCCAAGCTTTCCAGCAGCTGCTGCTGCTGTCGCCTTTGCCGCTGTACTAGCTGCGGCATGGAGGAGGGAGGCCGTGGTGGGTGCAGAGCCTTGCGCCAAAGCAGCTTCCCTTGGGGCGGCCTGGGGCAATAGCCGGGGGACCGCCGTCGCAGCCGAGGGCGGGGCGCGAAGGCCAGGCAGGGGTGTATTGTCAGGCGGCTCCAGGCTCTGATGCTGGTCAGGGGTGAGCATGGTTGCCAGCGCGATGAACGCGGTTTGCCGTCCCTTGGTTTGGCGGTGGTGCCGTAGCCCACCACCCTGACCCATCCCAGCCCCTGGGGCGGAGCAGCCGTGGGGAAGGCGTAAGGAGTGGGTGAGCGGGGAGGAGGAGGTGGAGAGGGGCGAGGTGCCAACCGCACCCACCTCACCCACCCCAGAGTCACTGACCCTGTAGACAGGCTGGCCCTTGCTGCTGCCACCGCTGCCGCCGCCGCCGCCATCCCCCCCTCCTGCGCCACCACCTGCCGCCCCGAGGGATTGTGGGGCAAACGTGAAGCCGGGGTACAGGGAGGAGCTCGAACCAGGTGTCTGGGCCATGGCCTGGGCGTGGGGGTGGGATGCGAGCTGGCCAGGGGGGTACCCCGTGCTTTGCAGGGGGAGTGCGGCGCCAACGCTGGCCTCGGCCTCGGCCTCCCTCGCTTCCAGTGTTTGCACCGCTCGCATCGCCTGCAGCAGGGCTGGGCCCGGGAGGTCGGTGGCCCAGCCGGGGGAGGTGGGCCAGGAGTGGGGGTAGGGCTGGCCACCAGGGCTGGTCATCAGCCAGGGCCTGGGCAGGACGGGTTCCGAGTTGACTCCCAGGTGGCCTGCCGCTGGCGAGTCAAAGCCGTGGCCCAGCCCCAGCCCTAGCCCCAGACCTAGCGGCTCTAGGGCTGTGTCCGCCCCCAAGCCTTCCCCTCCTACCACTCTTTCGGCAGGGGGTAGGCCGAGGCCAAACACTGGGGCAAAGTCTTGGGCCACGTCCGGCCCCTGCTGCTGAGGCCCACCTCCCCACCCCAAGGGGGGGCCCCCGCCTGACCGGTCAGGCCTGACAGGGTCAAGGGCCAGGCTGGGGCCAAGTGAGAAACCCCTGCCACCCACAGACGACGAGGCCAGGCCCTGCTGCTGCTGCTGCTGCTGCTGCTGCTGCTGCTGTGCACCTTCGTCAGGCAGCCCTTGCCGCTGCAGCTCCAAGCTGGAGGGGGCCCAAGGGCTGCCCTGCAGCAGGCTGAGCCCCTGCTCCTCCTCGCCTGCCTCACCCCACCCTGGCAGCTGGGCAGGCAGGGGTTGCAGGCCGCGGCACAAACCCAAGTGTGGGGAGAAGTCGGGGCAGGCTGGGGCCCCTCCTGCTGTCCATGGCTCAGGCGGGGTGGTAGAGGCTGCTGCTGCGGCTGCTGCTGCTGCTGCTGCTGTAGGGCTGCTGCTGCTGCTGGGCAGCAGGTAGCCGTACTGGGCCAGGAGGTAGGCAAGTGTGGGCTGCCTGGCCAGACTGCTGCTGTGCCCGCTGCTGCTGGCCTCATCGCTGTGGGTCAGGGACGAGGGGCTGCCGCCAGGTGCTGGGGAGGTGAGGGGGCCAGGCAGGGCCCCCTGACCCTGGGCGGTGGGGGCCGCGCCCCTCTCCCCTGCTGCTGCTGCTGCCCCAAGCGGAGTCGCCAGGTCCCTCATCAAGGCGGTGACAGCAGCACCAGTCAGAGCGTGTGCGGTTGTTGTTGCTGTTGTTGTCGTAGACTCCCCTCCCTGGCCCCACCCGGCGTCCTTCATGTCGCTGCTGCTCCTGCTGCTCCTGGCCACTGGGGCTGCTGCAGTGATGGGAGTGCCCAGCAGCCCCTGGCCTGGCAGTGCCCAGGGAGACGAGCCTGGGGCCCCCCCCTGCAGCGCTGCAGCTTGAGCTTCCAACAAGCGAGCCGCCGCAGAGGAGGCAGCAGCCACCGCCTTGGCAGGTGGGTCGCGCCGCCCCCCGCCCCCTCCCCCTCCACCCTCTTGCTGCCTGACTGGTTGTGCACCGGCCTCCCCTGCTGCTGACCCTGACCCTGGCCCTGGCCCTGGCTCCTCTGACTCTGCTGCTCTGGGGGCACCGCCCTCCTCCTGGGCTGGGTTCGCCCCCTCCCCCTGCAGCAGCAGCTGCTCTGGACCCGAGCCCGCCCCCTCCCCCTCGCCCCGCTTCGTCTCTGCTTGCAGTGGCAGGCCTTGCAGCACTAGCGCCTGCTCGTGTGGAGGCAGCGACACAAACAGGACCTGCAGGTAGGGGCGGCGCCAGGACAGGAGTCAAGGGGGGCTGAGCAGGGGAGCGGGGGGGGGAGCAGGGGAGGGGAGCGGGGGAGGGGAGCGGGAAAGGGGGGAGGGGCGGTAAGGCAAGGGAAGCAGAAGCCCCCCTGGGGCAGGGGGAAGGGGGTGGGAGCAAAAGGGGCAGGGGGGGCAGGGGGGGGCTGGGGGGGGCAGGAGTGGGCAGGGGGGGCTGGGTCCAGGTTTGAAGCAGGCAGCAGGGCCAGGAGGTGGGGCTGGGAGAAGGGGGGGGGGAGAAGCAAAGGGGGCAAGGGGAGGGGCAGGGGTGGCAGGCACCAGGTCAGGAGGGGCCAGGTCACATGCCCCGTTAGCGACAGACGCCAGGTCCCGGAGGTCCTGCCCCCTAGCTGCCTGGTCCCCCCCTCACCTGGGAGGGCTGCAGGCTGAGGTCCAGCCTGTGGGCCACGCTGTGCTGCCTTTCCACTGCTGCTGGCTGGGCCCTGTTGGGCGGCAGCTGCGTCTCCAGCTGCAGGTGGTGCAGGTGCCTGAGGGCCGGGCCCACCAGGCGGTGCAGCTGTTGCAGCATAGCCTCCCGCCCACGCTCTGTCTCGCTGCTGGCCTGGCTGGTGAGGGGCCCGCTGAACCGGCCGGCACCGTGGCTGCTGCTGCTGCTGCCGCTGCTGCCTGGGGCAGGGGGCAGGGAGGCAGGGGGGGCTGGGTGGGGCTGGGCGGGAAGCAGGTCCCCGCCCCTGGCAGCTGCTGCACCGTGCTGTGAGGCTGAGCCGGGGGTCCGGGGAGCCTCTGGCATTGGGTGGGGCACTGCAGCTGCCACTTCCCTCTGGCCCTGGCCCTGGCCCTGGCCCTGGTCGCCTGACCCCTCTCCTGCATACAGCTGCGAGGGCAGGAGGGGCAGCAGCAGGGGCCCCGCAGCCGCCCCAGCCTGCCCCTCCGCCAGGATACTGCCCAGGTCTCGCTGCTGAGTGCCAGTGGGACCAGCCGGCAGCACCGGGCCATCCTCGGGAGCCAGCCAGTGAGCGGCGCCCAGCACCTCCCCTATGCTGTGGTCCCGCCCCCCACTGCCAGCCAGACCCAGCCCCCCACCCGCCCCCTGCCCCGGGCCCTGGCCTGCTGCCTGGCTGCCAACCGACCCTACGCTGGTGTCCTCCACCTGGCTGCTGCTGAGGGTGCTGACGGAGGGCAGGGCAGCGCTGCCGGGACCCGTGCTGTGGGTGGGGCAGGTGGCCAGGGTGGGTGGGGTAGGGGCGTGGGGCAGCTCCTCAGCTCTGAGTGCCTGCTGCAGACTGCTGACTGACACAAAGGGGGAGAAGGGGGAGGACCGGGCGGCGGGCAGTGTGGGCACTGTGCGCCGGCCTCGATTGCCAGGTGCTGGGCGGGGGGCAGGAGGTGGGAGGGGGTGAGGGGACACTGGTGCGGCTGACCCTGTGGTGGCACTGCCTGGGGTAGCAGCTGCTGCCTCTGCTCCTGCCTCTACTGCTGACCCTGCAGCCCCCCCTGGTGCCCCCCCTGCTGCTGCCTGTACTGCTCCTCCTGATGGCCCCCCTGCAGCCCCCCCTGCTGCTGACCTGGAGAGCACGTTAACATGTGACCCTGCTGCTGCTGCTGCTGCTGCTGCTGCTGCTGCTGCTGCTGTCCCTGCTGCTGCCGGCAGAGCTGTTTGCAGTGTAGGTGGGAGGGTAGTGCTGCCGCTGTTGCTGATGGCAGCAGGAGGGGCGACTGTGCTCAGTGTCATCCCTTGCAGGTGGAGGTCCTGAGCTGCATCTCCTGCATCAGGCAGTGCAGGACGATTGTGGACAGTGATGGCGATTGGAGCTGCAGGGTTGTGTTTGGGGCCTAGGATTAGGTCCCCCTCAACGGTAAAACATGCAGGGCCATGCACATGCATGCATAGGTGCATGGGTGGTCAGTTGCATGCGCCCATGCAGCTGGCAACATTGCCAGTGGTTGTGCGGTAGGGGCCAGGGCCAAGCAGTGTGCCCTAATGGCAACCTGATGCCAGGCGGGTCATCACAGCCAAGTAGCGGAGGAGGCTGTGCCATTGTAAGGCTGAGGTGCTGCCACTGCCACAGCTGCACTCACAGCCATCCCTGCACAAAAAGGTTGCATGGGAGAAGTTGCAGAGCTAAAGCCCCAAGGCCCCTGGGGAAGATGTAGGGTATGGAGGAGGGCATGCGGAGGGCATGCGACATGAGACCCTTGGGGTGTGGCATGGCGTTGCCTGGGTCTCTGCGCTGGGACGGCAGTAAGGTTGTGCAGGGCTGAGCTGAGCTGTGCTGAGTCACAGCGCGGGCCCAGGAGGGCTGCTGTGCACTGAAAGCCGGCTCCTGTTGTAGCGCGGCCCGCCGGGCCTGTGCTGTGAACTGCGCCTCTGGGCTCGCAGCGCACCTAACGCGAGCGGGCTGGCGACGAACGGTTGCCTGGCATGCGTTGCAGGCTGCATCATGACGGATGCCGGCAGCGTCATCCGCAGCTGCCTGGTGCCTTGTTCTGCCGCTCCCTCCGGCGCCAGCTCTGGGTGATGCAAGATCGCGCGTTGCGCAGGGCTGACACTGCGCATAGTCGGCCCGCCATTGCTCATTCAACCCGGCTTTGTATCTACTAGACTGCGCTGCTGCGCAGCAGCAGCGCTGTACGCGCAAACTGATCTTTCGGCACCTTCACTCGCCCTCAGGTCCGCATTGCCGAAAAGTGGGCCCTGGGAGTGGCAAGCCAACGACAACCGTCTCAAGTTCCGGCATCCGCAGCTCTGCCATACAAGTGCCATGAATGGATATATCAGCCATGCTGTATCCCTATCCTCCTGTGGAGCCCCTACACTTCTCCACAGCAGTGAGAGACCGGTGTGTGTCCCTAAGCTAGGAGTCGGGACTGTGTCCCTAACCTATTCGCTAGAGCCCTACCTTATGCACACTCTAGCGCACACACATCCCCTTTGTAAGGGGCAATCTGATTGTTTTTTATGATTTGGCTCATGGCATGTCACTGTTGCTGCCGCTGACGCTGGTGCCATCGCTGCCATTTCCGCAGCAGGCCTCTGTCGCGCACTTGCACCCACTCCTTGCCTGGTCTGCCTGGGTTAGGCATGGGCGTGTCAGAGGATTGCTCCTGCAATTGCTCGCTCTGCTACTGCAGGCCAGCAGGTGTCTGCCGCTGGCTTCAGAGGACTGGCAGGGGACGACGAAACATGTGCAGCGTGCAAGGAGTCGGCCCATACGCGCCACAAGGGCCAAGGTTTAGCATCGAGAGCTGCAAAGAACACAGTGCTGCACAGCCGCGGCCTGGCTTACGAGCTGTACCAGGCATTACAAAACTCTGCCTCGATTTTGAGAAAAGAGCAGCCTCAGCCCAAACAACGGGCTGAGCAGGTTCAGGTGCATGTGTCCCACCGTGTGTCAATCCCAGGACGTTGAGGTGAGCTTGCGCAATATGCTGTGCATCCTCGGGTTGTTTCACTTTCCCTGCACCCCCCTTACGCACCTTTGCCTCCGTGGCGTGGGGGCCGTTCACCTACCACCGCGTAAGACGACACAAGCAGGTTGCTGGCCACAGCCACGGACGCAGCCAGCCTGCTAGGGAAAGGGCCACCGCCACACCACACGCAATGCCCATGCTCCCTCATCGAGAGCGCGGGCGGGGGCGCAGGCGGGGGCAGGGGCAGGGGTGACAACAGTGGGTAACGGGGCAAGCCACACACAAGAATAGATACAGCTGAGACTATCCTCAGCGTGATGCAGGGTGGGGTCATGTAGGGTGGGGTCCCGTGTCTTCAGTCGGACTGTACTCTGGTAGCTTTTGCAGCGCTACATACACAACACCAAAACGTGGCATGCATACTGCATTAAGAAAAACAAGTGGTACACTCCTGTTACACTATGGCACAGTGCTTGGCTTTTGGGCTCCTGCAGCCATCTGCCACCTAGCCGTGGCGGTGGCTTCTTGACATACCGAATGGAAACGAGTGCTATGTGGCAGGTGAGTTGATGCCCTACCTCTGCCATCAACCTTGGCACACGTCACAATGAACGTTACTGAGGTTCGATTCTTGGAAATCATGGACATGTCACATGTGCCAGCCCCAGGTCAGCTGTGACACGTCCTGAGGAAATTCAAATATTTTTCGCATATCACGTACAGGCCATCCCAACATGTAAGACTTGCACCGCTGGGCTCAGCGCGTCGCCTCTAGCTCCCTGACGGATGTCCAACCCCCAAGCCCGCCAAGCATCTGCACCAAGTGAAGCCTTATGAACTGTCCAGTCGACAGAGAGCGGTATGATAGACCCAGGGCACATCGCAAAGCTTGAAACCGCTGAATTGCTGACTTTTTTGCCCCGTGCAGGTAGACAGGCCGACGGTGCAGGTAAGAGCATATGCGTTTGTTCCGTTGCGTAGCTGCAAATTTGAGCGCGTGAGGCTCACTAAGCGAGGACCCGACTGCATCCATGCAGGGTTGCTGCAAACCCGGCCATCGCTTTGGCCAGGGCGACTCCTGAGCTGGAAGTACACCTTTAGGCTTGTTATGGCAGAAGGTATGTACTGGAACTAGTTGCAGCACAATGCACACAGTGGGTGCAGAATGGCAGGGAATGTCATCCATCACTGACTATGTGGTGTCAAGGGGCACGGACGTGAAATCTAGCTACGAAACTGATAGGGAGTGTTGACAATGATCACAGCAATGCCCTGTCTTCAAATGAGTTTGCTCTAAAAATGTATGTAATTATGGCACGGTTATAACCAAAGACGGCAATGCCGTGAACTATGTCGTTGCCCAACAAATCACCACATGCAAAACTTCCTATGTACACCGTGCAGTTACTCGCCAACCATATCACATCACAACAAGGGCAGGATGTGTAGCCTGAGGGCTCGCTTTTGCTATAGGTTTGAACACCGTCCATATGTGTTCTTTGTGTCGGTTGAGTCAAGTGCATCAAGCAACCCACCAACTGTCCTTGCTGGCGGACCCTTGCCCACCATTCCCCATATTGCCTCAGTTGATGTAGGTTGAGCTTCAGTGTGTTTTGAGGCAATGGCTGTATCATGGAACGGTACATGGCGATGGCTTGGAGTTGTTGTGTCGCCATCTTTGCCCGATTGTTGGCTTGCTCCTTTGCAGCCAGTTGTTGCTCCTCAGCCGTGGCCTTGCACCGCTGACGAGTCTCAGCTGAGGCAAACCTCATGGTAATGGACAACTCTGCGGCCGCACGCTTATGTCTTCGTTGTTGCTCTTGTAGCATGCGCGTATTGACAGCTTGTGCTGCAGCCCTGGTTGTAGAAGAGGGGGGGGGAGTGGAATTAGGGAGAGGGGCGGGGGTGGGAGTGGGGGATGGGTTGGGGGTGTCAGCACCCTCGATTGCAGCTGAGAGCAAAGGGGTGGCGGTGGTGTTGATGGGGGTGGCTACCAGCAGGCAAGGAGGGGTTTTGACATCAGCCATGCGCCGACGCTTCGCCGCTCTGTTTGCTGCAAGGCTGTCCTCTGTTATGTATTGGTACCAGGTGTGCAATGGCTCCGTGTGGGCCTTGACATGGGCTGCCACCTGCGCCGCTCCCATCCTGTCGACTCTGCTGCTGCTCAACGGCTTCAAAGCTGTCTCGCACCCCGCATTGGTGATGGGCACCGGACGATACACCCGAGCTAGATGCTCTTCAGTTCGTGGTGTGAGATGTCCAGTAAGGGATGTGTACTGCAAACACAGAGCACAGTTGCCACAAGGACTGTGAGAACATGACTGTGAGAACATGAGTAGTTGATGCTTTATCCTATCCTTACCATACGTCCATGTGTCGACTATACCATCTAGCCTATACTCCTTAGTCCTACCTACTCAACTCACAATATCGTATAGTATGTATTGCTCTCACCAACAGTTGAAGACGGGGTGTTATTGCGTCCTTTGGGAGTTGGTCAAGTACCAGCCTTGCTGCGTGCCGACGTGCCAACACATCAGTATCGCCCAATTGGGCAAAGCTATAAGGCATGGTTGCCATGACGCTCATGCGCACAGTATAGTAACGGCGGGTCTCAAGAATGATAGGATGCACCATCGTCCAAACTTGGTCGGCAGTCAACTGAAAATCACTGCCAACTTGGAACACCTCATGGATTGGATGATGTTGCTCCTGACCTGCCTCAGGCTTTGTGCATACACAATCAAGGAGATGCAACTCCCGTTGATGCCGGGAATGCCACTGACAAAAGTGCCTGCTCTTGCCTGCTTGCGCCCATGACATGTAGGGCTGGAAGAAGCAACGATTCATGGATGCAAGAAGTGCGCAATGCACTAGCAATTCAGAGGAACCTGTCAACATCACTTGTAGTGCCACCAGGTTCGTATGGGATGGTGTACTCCATGTGCTGGGTGGAGAGGTAGATATGCGCTTGTCAAGGGCAGCGACAAGGCTACTGTGGTGCTCACAACAATAGAGAGCGATTCTGCCATAAGTAAGCCACCGTGTCATGCACGCCTCCTCTACCAAAGGAATGCCGGGCAAGGGGTCCTTGCGGAACTCTATGCTAATGTGGTCCAACACCCAATACAAGTCAGTATTGTACCCTGCCCTACTATACAACTTGCTCTTCCCGGCTACCTCAAAACCATGCTTGGCTGTGTTGTGAAGGATGTGGCAGCAGCAATGGACTGGGTACACTGGGTGTTGTTGAATGCCATCAACTTGCAACATGTGAGATAAGTGGGTCACTACACTTCTGTTGGTGCCCACGTTAGTGCTACAGCTGTCCACAGTGACAAATTGCACCTTCACACCCCATAACCCCATTTCCTCCATGTGTGATTTAATGGCTATTGCTTCATGATAAGAATCTTGTGCTTGAGGGTGGAAGCATCCTACAGTGAACTCCATTGGATCAGGAGCCATTGCAGCCATTGGAGCAAGAGCGTCAACGGCAGCCATGGGAGCAGCAACCAATGGAGCAGTATGGGCAGGCTGGTGGGCCATGGCTGCATAACGCATTCGAGCAACATCAGTGATACGAGCATGGTTCCTCGTTGGTGAACGAGCAAGGACAGCAGATGCAAGACGAGAACGAAGCGCGGCTGTGTTACGGGTTGTAGGAGGTGAGGCCTGGGGTGGATGGGTAGGAGGCTTGGCTTGGAGGGCTGCGCGGGGGGGGCTGGAGGCTGGGCTGGGCTGGGCTGGCAAGGGCAAGTCTGGCCACGGGCGGTAAACACGTGGCTCTTGCCCTGGCAAGCTGCTTTTTAAGCCTGGTGATCTCCCGCTTCAATGCGATGACGCGTAGGCTAGGGATGGACAAGGCTGGCGTCTGGGCACAAGAGCTTGTTGTATGTTCTGGAAGGTGGTGGAGGGTAGTGGGCGGGGTGGGGGCTGTTTGAGGCGGATGGGGTTGTGACGACAGGTCGGCACCGGCCTCGGTGGGCACACTGTGAACAAATGCAACACACACTCCATGCTCCATGTGTTGCATGCTTAGTAATACAATACAATGTGATGTACTTAGTAATGTAATGCGTAGTTGCATGCTCAGCAATGGTTTGCAGATGCCGTTGGTTTGTTGGTCTGGCTATGGTGTATTAAATGGAATGGGAGTCTCTTCTCCACGTACCTTCCATGAGCTGATGGGATGTAACGGTCAGGTGCAGCACCACCCCCGCCTGGTGCTGGTGGGGCTGGGCGGACGGGTGCGGCACCCCCATCGCCCGGTGTTGGTGGGGCTGGGCGGACGGGTGCGACACCCCCCCCGCCCGGTGCTGGTGGGGCTGGGCGGACGGGTGCGACACCCCCCCCGCCCGGTGCTGGTGGGGCTGGGCGGACGGGTAATGGTGTCAAACGTTGCCAACTGGATATGAGATACTGCAAAGAGGTGAGAGCTCGGTTATCAGGTGTGCGAAGCACCCTGAAGTGCCGGTCGGCTTCTACCACCATCGCGACTTCACGCACACGCAGAGAGGAGGAGAGACGGGGTGTGATGAGGGGCAGCAACTCTGCTGTTGCTGCTGCAGCATCGTCACCGATGAGATGGTGTAGTACGCTGCATGGCGTGTAGTGCTGCATGAACCCTTCGTTGAGGTCCACGACGACAACGGTGATCCCCAATAACATGACAACCCAAATGAGCCCGATCTGATCCAGCCAGGCCGCAGGATCGACGAAGTGCTGACCCCACTGCGCAAAGCTCACAGGGTCAGGCCAGCGGCATGAGAACATGGGGGACTCAATGGGTAGGAACTTCTGCTCGATGCTTTGCAAAACCCTTATTGCCAGCTGGTTCTGCCGCTGCTCAGCCAGGTCCACAAGTGTAAACACACCATCAACCATAAGTTCACGCACGTGACTCGCCCCCTACAAAAGCAAACCGGCACCCCGTATATTAGTCATACATGATGCATGGTTACGTGACACAACACACAACAACACAACACACCACACTCAACATGCACATGACACCGCACCTGTATAGCTGTGCCTGGAAATTCCAATCCATGCCACAAGGACTCGAGTCCACAGCGGCCCTGCCCAGCGTTGTCATACGGTACAAGCCCGAAGGAGAGCAACTGGGCCAACACGCACTGCTGGGCAGGGGTAGAACCATGGGAAAGGGAAGGCTTCGGGGTGGGGGCTGCGGGGGCCAACAAGGATGCCCAACTCTTGGCCCCCCTTGGCCCCATGAGGGGATGGGTTGGCGCCACACCTTGCCCGCCTGCACCCCCCCTCCCCAGCCCCATACTGCTGCCGGTGTTGCCCAACACCGGGGCAGGTGGCGGGGAGCGTGGGGATGGTGGTGCCCACTGCCCCAGCCCCACACCTTGCCCCGCCCCCCCCAGCCCCATACTGCTGCCGCTGTTGCCCAACACCGGGGCAGGTGGCGGGGAGCGTGGGGATGGTGGTGCCCACCGCCCCAGCCCCACACCTTGCCCCGCCCCCCTCGGCCCCACACTTTGCCCCACCCCCCCAGGGCCCATGCTGCTGCTGCTGATGATGCCCAACACCGGGGCAGGTGGCGGGGAGCGTGGGGATGGTGGTGCCCACTGCCCTAGCCCCACACCTTGCCCCGCCCCCCCCAGCCCCATGCTGCTGCCGCTGTTGCCCAACACCGGGGCAGGTAGCGGGGAGCGTGGGGATGGTGGTGCCCGCCGCCCCAGCCCCACACCTTGCCCCCCCCCCCCCTTGGCACATGCTGCTGCTGCTGTTGCCCAACACCGGAGCAAGTGGCTGAGAGCGAATGTTAGCCTCCACCTTCACCCGCTGCACACATTTGTAGTGGGCTACAAGTGGGAGGTGCATCGCCTCACAGCCAGCTCGGAGTGTTTTGTCAACAAGGGTGGCTGGCCCTAGAGCATCACCGCGCTCATAGCGCAGATGGGCCTGGCCGAGCATTGGAGCATCACGTAGTACCTCCCAAACAGTGTCTCTCCCATCATCATTGGGTGCCATGCACAAAGTTGTCCATGCTTTCCATTTGCCAACCACGCATGGTGCTGACGACACCTTGCAGAGCACGCATCGGTCCAACTTGACTACAGCGCCCTCTACCTGCACAACTTGCCCTTTGTTGGGATGTGAGAACGCAGGCATGTACCTGCACAGTGCACATAGGGAATGTTGCATGTAGTAAGTTGTTGGGCGATGACATAACCAAGGACATTGTAATGTTCCAATTGAAACTGTGCCGAAATTACATACATTTTTAGAGCAAAATCATTTTATGACAGGGCATTGCTATGATCATTGTCAACCCCCAGTATTAGATTCATACCAAAATATCACGTCCGTGCCTCTTGACTCCACATAGTGTGTGTTGTGATGTGATGCCCTGTCAATGTGCACTCGCTGTGTGCATTGTGCTGCAATTGGTTTCAATGCATACCTGATGTCAAAAGAGCAGTAGGGTGTAGTTTCAGCGCAGAAGTCGCCCTGGCCGGAGGGATGGCCGGGTCTGCAGCTACCCTGCATGGTCGCAGTCGCGTCCCCGCATAGTGAGCCACACGCGCTCATTGTCGCAGCTACGCAATGGAGCAAGTGCGAAATGTTCTTACTGGCCGCTAGCCCAGCAGGACGGCCGACGACATGTATTCGCCAAAAGTTCGCGACATGAGCTACGACCGATATGGGGCAATACACAGCACTTCTGGCCTTGCAGCTATGACCCAAATAAGTTTGGCATTCGATGTCGACTTTGGCGGGCGCAAGGAATAATGGGTGCACAGCCCTGACTAGACCTCTACAGCAAGCGGGTGCAAAAATCGCGGCACGCGGTGGTCTGGTTGGCCCATGCTGGCCCGTTTGTATATTTTCTCAGGTGTGTCACAGCTGACCCCAGGAGGAATATACGTTAAGCGGATGAGTGCGACAACAGGCAACGGCTAGGCCCTCCTGCACACGTCAACGTAGTGGCACAGCCCTTTCGCCATCATTGGAGCCACCGTTGGACACAAGTTCTTCACTGAGAGGTGGCACAACGCCATGTGGTAAAACTTGATAGTGTGATGGGCCATATGATAAAGCCAACGACGCATGCTTTTCGCGATCAGCTGCCTTGCTCATCGCGGATGTACTTCACCGCATGACAGTGAACCTTTGCGAGGGTTGTGGGCTTTCCGTGAATTTCACCTAGTCGCCGGCATTGCCAGCTTTGGGCGCTGGACCCAGGGAAGCTGCGCTCAAGCGGCTTTAGGGTTCTTGACATCAATCTTCGGCGCTAGGTTTTCCGGCTCCGTCGCAGTACCATAGAAGGCGTATCCCAAGAGCTGCAGGGATGGGGCGCATCACGGCCTTCCTTCGCGACAAGGTCGACAGCGCAGTAGAAAACTTCATTCAAGGCTGTGCGGTAGTCGCGCGCGTCGTTGAGGGTGGTGCGGCGCAGAGCCCAAGCGAAAGTGAGTGGCCTGCCGAAAGAAACGGGCCCTCAGACACGGATGATGCGAGGGTACAGGGGGGGGGGGGTGATACGACAGGAGCATTTCACCATCGCTACTTGCTACATGGAAGCATGGCGGCAGCAGCATGTGTGAATGGCGACAAAAGTGGTGGGGGGAGGGGAAGAAGGGGAGGACGAGCTGCCTTATATCTTCAGCAGCCACGTGTTAAGGCTCCTGAACATGTTCACCTGAGCACACATGCAAGGTCAACAGTCCTTGCTTTGCTTCATTTTTGTTTGACCCTGCCAGCACAACATTGCTACTGCGTAGAGAATGCCTCCCCTCCCCTCCCCTCCCCTCCCCTCCCCTCCCCATCCCCCCTGCACCGTTTCCTGCTGCACTCCAGGCATGTGGCTCTTCCCCAGCAGTCCCACAGCAGCAAACCTGGCTGCAGGTGATGACGACTACACCTGGAGCAAGGCACGCGCCCAACCCCCCAGTCTAGCCACCCCTAGCCCTGCAAGACCAGCCCCCGCCAGTGCCGGCAGGCCCCTGGGGCCTCTGGGAGCAGGGGCGGCTGACCCCAGCCTGGCCCCCACCCCTGCCCCTGCCACGAGCGGGGCCCCCACCCCTGCCCCTGCCACGAGCGGGGCCCCCACCCCTGGCCCTGCCACGAGCGAGGCCCCCACCCCTGCCCCAGCCCTGAGCCTGGCCCCTGCCCTGGCCCTCTCAGCTGCTCCCCTCCCAGTGCCGGCAGCCGGAGCAGCAGCGGGTGAAGCCGGAGCAGAAGCAGCAACAACAGTAGGAGCAGGAGCAGCAGCAGCAGCAGCAGCCATGGCGTCAGGCTGCTCTGCAGCATGCCAGGCTGGGCTGGCTAGTCCCTTAGTGGCATCACAGGCTGAGGCCAGCACAGCTGAGGCAGCGGGGCAACACCCCCCCTCCCCTGAACAGCTGCCAGGCTTACCCGCTCCTCCTCCCTCAGCCTATGCTGGCCAGCTTCAGGGCAGCAGAGCAGCAGCACCAGAGCCAGGGTCAGCAGGGGGAGTGGCTGGGGCTGAGGTAGGGGGGGCGGCAGCAGGGGAGGGAGGGGCGGCAGGGGGGTCCCCCCCCAACTCAGCAGCCGGCCCTAAGCTGCCTGCCGGCCTGACCCCGCCTCCCACTGAGGCTCCCCCAGGTGGCCTCATGTTTCCCGCACCCACCAACCACCCCCCTCAGCCTCCTGCTGCCAGCAGACCCCCCCACCCTGCGGCCGACCCCCCCACCCCCTCAGCTGCCGGCAACCTGGCCCCCTGCACAGCTGACTGCTCAGCCCGCCGTAAGCGCAGCCTGCCTACCAGCTCTGAGCACCTGCCGGCGTGCAAACGCCCTGCCCTGACGCCCCCCACAGGGCCCCCAACAGGGCAGGTCACACCCACGGGGCAGGTCACACCCAGCCGTGCCGCTCACATTCTGGAGGCAGCCAAGGGCCACCCCACCTCCACCTCTACCCAGGGTTCCCCCTGCCCCTCGCCTTCCCCCTCCCCCTCCCCTACCCCCTCCCCCTCCCCCTCCCCCCCCACCACCACCACCACCTCCCCCATCCCCATGACCCCTACTTCAGTGACCAGCACCACCAGTACTGCTGCCCTCACACCCTCCCTCCCCCCCACACCTACCCTTCTGCGACCCCTACCTGCTTTCAGCCTCCCTGCCTTGACCTCCACCCCCCCTCCCCACACACCCCCACCCCCCGCCCCCAAGGCCACCCCCACCTCCCCTACCCATAAGCAGCCGTGGCCACCTTCACAGCAGCTTACCCGAGCTGCATACGCGCCTGCTGCTACGCCAGGGCCAGGGCCAGGGCCAGGGCCAGGGCCAGGGTCAGGGCCAGGGCCAGGGCCAGGGCCAGGGTCAGGGCCAGGGTCAGGGCCAGGGCCAGGGTCAGGGCCAGGGCCAGGGCCAGGGCCAGGGCCAGGGTCAGGGCCAGGGCCAGGGCCAGGGCCAGGGTCAGGGCCAGGGCCAGGGCCAGGGCCAGGGCCAGGGCCAGGGCCAGGGCCAGGGCCAGGGCGAGGGTCAGGGCCAGGGCCAGGGCGAGGGTCGGGGCCAGGGCCAGGGCCAGGGCCAGGGCCAGGGCCAGGGCCAGGGCGAGGGTCAGGGCCAGGGCCAGGGCCAGGGCCAGGGCCAGGGCGAGGGTCAGGGCCAGGGCCAGGGCCAGGGCCAGGGCCAGGGCCAGGGCCAGGACCCGCTGCCCTGAAGCTGGCTGACCACACGCCCACTGCCCGCCTGGCCACCCGCCTGGCTGCTAGCCTCCAGCGCAGCCAGAGCAACCGCTGGTGCCAGGCACAGGGGGGGCAGGCACCCACCTTGGCTAGCCGCCTCACCCAGCTGGTGGACCCCCCAACCTCCCTGCCACCATACCCCACACCACCGGCTACACACCCTGGGCATCAGGACCCCCCTCCCCACCCCTCTTCCCCTCCTCCCCCCACCACAGCCCAGCCACCAAACCCTGCCCCCTCTGACTCTGACCCTGACCCTGACCATGGCCCACCCACCTCCCCCCCCCTTGCTCGGATGGCCGGGCCCCCTGCAGCACCCCCTCCCTCCCCCTCGCCCTCCCCCTCGCCCTCCCTCCTCCCCTGGTTGGCCCCAGCCAGGCTCACTGGCCGCCTCCGACCTGCCCCCACCCCTTGTCAGCCACCATCGCAGCGGCACTGCAGCCGTGGGCAAGGGGAGCAGCTGCAGCTGCAGACCTTGCCCCCTGCACCCCGCCTGCATAGCCACGACCCTGACAGGCACTGGCTGCCGCCCTGGCTCACCTCGTCCCTCGGCACCAGCTCACCGCAGCAGGGGGAGGAGCAGCCAGCCGCTGATGCAGGGGCAGCATCAGGTGCAGCCGCAGGGTCAGGGGCAGCAGCAGGGGGCCAGAACAGCCCTGCCCCACCCCAGTCCCCCCCTGCCCCCCGCCCCCCTCCCAGCCCCCCCAGTGCAGCCCAGCCCCCCCCGAGGGCCACATGGCCAAGGGAGGCAAGCAAGGCCAGCCCCCCACCCCCACCCCCACCCCCCTCCCCCCCCTGTGCCCCTCCCCACACCCCAGGCACCTGCCCCCCCCACCACACGCCCTCCCCACCTCTGGGCACCTCCTGCCCCCTGGGCCCACCCCCTGGGCCCATCAGACTGAGCCAGGCCTCGCCCCCCCCACCCCTGCCCCACAGGGTCCTGCCACCCCCCCCCAGGGGCTGTAGGACCAGCCACCTTGGGCTGCTTCACTCCCTCCCCCCATCCATTGCCACACCCATTACGGATAACGGACCCCCTTCGCTAGACCCTTTGCCAGCTCGTGCCACTGGCCAGCCCGGGGTCTTGGCATCACTTGGCCAGGAGTCGAACCCCCGACCTGGTGAGGGGCCTGGGGAGGGCACTGGGTCACCCGCCCAGCCGACCAAGCTCGGGGCTGCCGCCAGGTGGCTAGGAGCTGCCTCTCCCTCTGCCACGCTGAGGGCGGGAAGGGAGGATGCGGAGGGAGCTGCTGTGCGCCAGGCTGCTGCTTCTGTCAACCTGTCGGGGTCAGGCCAGCCACCCGCTGCCACAGCTCGCCTGGTCTCAGTGGGCCAGGCACCCAGCACAGGGGAGGGCCAGGGCCAGGGCCGGGAGGGCAGGGGAAAGGGGGGAGGGCCAGCAGGTGGGAGCGGGGTAGCTCCTGAAGCCGGTGCGCCTGGTCGCAGGGAGGGGGAGGACGGGGCGGAGGGGCTGGGGGGCAAGGGGGGTCCCCCTGAGCAACAGCCGGGGGGGCATGCCTGGTTGGGTGGCATGCTCAGCAGCAGGGTGGTGAGACGCAGGGCGGAGCGTGTGGGTGGCAGTGTGGAAGGGTGGGGCCAGGCAGGGGCAGGGAGGGCTGGGTGGGCAAGGCAGGAACAGCGGGCTGGGCAGGCTGAGGAGGTTGGTGAGCAGCCAGGGCAGGTGCAGCTGGCAGGGCTGGCAGGGCTGGTGAGGCTGGCAGGGCAGGCGAAGCGCTCCGGTGGCGGCGCAGCTGAGCAGCCTGTGCTGGCACAACCTGGAATGCGTGCATGGAAGCGTGCGCGGCATTCCTGGATGTTGGCATGTGGGGCAGCAGGAGGTAGAGAGCCAGAGGCGGAAAGGGGTGCAGCATGGGGCAGGGGGGCAGGGGCAGGGGCAGGGGCAGGGGCAGGGGCAGGGGCAGGGGCAGGGGCAGGGGCAGGGGCAGGGGCAGGGGCAGGGGCAGGGGCAGGGGCAGGGGGGCAGGGGCAGGGGCAGGGGCAGGGGCAGGGGCAGGGGCAGGGGCAGGGGCAGGGGCAGGGGCAGGGGCAGGGGCAGGGGCAGGGGCAGGGGCAGGGGCAGGGGCAGGGGCAGGGGCAGGGGCAGGGGCAGGGGCAGGGGCAGGGGCAGGGGCAGGGGCAGGGGCAGGGGCAGGGGCAGGGGCAGGGGCAGGGGCAGGGGCAGGGGCAGGGGCAGGGGCAGGGGCAGGGGCAGGGGCAGGGGCAGGGGCAGGGGCAGGGGCAGGGGCAGGGGCAGGGGCAGGGGCAGGGGCAGGGGCAGGGGCAGGGGCAGGGGCAGGGGCAGGGGCAGGGGCAGGGGCAGGGGCAGGGGCAGGGGCAGGGGCAGGGGCAGGGGCAGGGGCAGGGGCAGGGGCAGGGGCAGGGGCAGGGGCAGGGGCAGGGGCAGGGGCAGGGGCAGGGGCAGGGGCAGGGGCAGGGGCAGGGGCAGGGGCAGGGGCAGGGGCAGGGGCAGGGGCAGGGGCAGGGGCAGGGGCAGGGGCAGGGGCAGGGGCAGGGGCAGGGGCAGGGGCAGGGGCAGGGGCAGGGGCAGGGGCAGGGGCAGGGGCAGGGGCAGGGGCAGGGGCAGGGGCAGGGGCAGGGGCAGGGGCAGGGGCAGGGGCAGGGGCAGGGGCAGGGGCAGGGGCAGGGGCAGGGGCAGGGGCAGGGGCAGGGGCAGGGGCAGGGGCAGGGGCAGGGGCAGGGGCAGGGGCAGGGGCAGGGGCAGGGGCAGGGGCAGGGCCCAGCATGCGGCGAGGAGAGCAGGCAGGCATGGGAGCATGTGTGGTCCGCTTCCAGCCCACTACTCTCCGACCACCCGCCGCCCAGCCCAACCCAACAAGACTCCTGCCCCAGCCGCAGCACCCCAGCAGTGTCAGCCATGCCACAGCCCCTGCCCACACATCATCCCGCCAGGCTCCAGAGCGTCTGGTGCCAGCTGCAGCAGCAGGCTCGGCCCTGGCTGCAAACCCAGCCCTAGCCAGGGCCCGGGCAGCCCTGAGGGCAGCGGCGGCTGCTGCCAGGGTCAGTCAGGAACAGGCACGGGCACAAGGTGGGGTGCAGTGCAGCGTGCCGCTGGTGTACACAGGGGCCACCTGCCTGGTGCTGTCTCTACTGCCCACTGCCGACCCTTGATGAGGACAGAGATGGAAGGACGGGATTGCCACACCATCATCCTCCACAACCCTCACCAAGGACAAAGACCAAGGATGCGGAGAACAGCGTTTACTGCCCACTAGAGGCGCTGAAAAAGATCAAGGGTAATGGGAATGATTGTGTGGCAGTGATGGGGTTCCATGCATGGTGCAAACAGCCAACTGTAACTGCAGCAATGAGCAGCACCTGAAAGATGGTGTTGGGACAACTGCGACGAATGAGTTGTTGAGCAAAACATTGGTGGTTGGGTTGATGTTCGCGTTGATGTAATGTCTTGATGTTGTTAATGGATAGGTAACGCAGCAACGTCAGCTGTCTTTATAAGCAAGTCAATTGAATTGTTCGTCTGTGCTTCCTTCGCTTCGTGATGGGGGTAACAACCGTGCGGGTGTTGCACTGTCGCAAACAAGCATCACCCACTTGACCAAATAACTACATCTTTATCACCAATCATTGCATCAGCATCAGGATACACAGCAACATGCACAGGCATTGCCAACAAGTACGTACAGCGTAACACTACACCGGAACAAGAATACGGAGGCCACACATATTCTCCTCTCATCCTCACGCACACACGATCATCCGACACAACCACCTTTCCTCTCACTGCACATATTTCATACAGTTGTGTTATGTGCTGCAACTGATACCATGCCATACCTCATGCCCAAAGCTGCATGTTCATCACAGAGCCACATCGCCAACCGCCTTGCTTTACAGCTCCACATCCGTGAAGGAGGCAGCCACAGCGACCCTGGCCTTGGGCTGCTCCAGGACTGCCTGCAGATTCTCATCGGGGATTTTTGCGAACTTCGACAACATTGCGCGGAACTCATCGCCTGCGCTGCCATACAAACACATTGCCAGTGACATTCGACAGCATTACCACCATCCCCATCCACACTCTCACCCAGCTGCCTAACCTCTCCAGCAGAACCCCCATCACCAGTCAGCCACCCTCCAGCCTAGTACCCACCTGTCAGGGTTTCCTTTTCAATCAGCACCTCCACGATACGATCCATGGCCTCCCGCTGCTCAGCCACCATGCGCACTGCCTCGTTGTACCCCTCCACACTGCATGGTCAGTGAGGATTGCAGCAACACCATATAATCAGAAGTGTCTAACCAGCAGTGGGCAGAGGGCCAGGTGTGGGAAGGGACAACCATGTATTGTGGGTAGACTGCTGGGGCAAAGGTCAAGAGTAGAAGAGGATGAGGTAAAAGGCAGGGAGGACAAGCTGATCACACCCACCCTTCACCTCACCTACCTCACCATACTTCTTCCAGGTGCATGTAGGGGGTTGCTGGTTATGGCTCCCAGCCCCTAGTCTGACACTACCCTACCCTCTACCTCTTACTCCTACCTGCCAACCTCCCACCTTCTCTCCCTCCTGTCCACACCCCCACCTCCGTCACCCCCTCTCTTTCCTGCCTCAATCACATTTCTTCCCTTCCCCCTGTCCCCCTCCTCCACCACACCTCAGCTTCCTGACAGCTTCATCAATGCGCTGCTGCAGGTTCTCGCTCATGCTGTTGCGCGCCATCATGCGCATGACCACATCCCCACTCATGGCAGACGGATCCATCAAGCTCCACGGCCCAATGTCACTCATGCCATAGTTGATCACCATCTGCCGCGCCATGCCGCCAACCTGCCAGCCAATTAGCCAGCCAGCAAACAATGATGCCACTGGGGCCAACAGCAGGGCAGCTAAAACAGCAGCGGTAGCAGCAGCACACATCAGCAACAGCAGGAGCAGCAGCGGCAGCATTGGTGGCAAGACGTTTGGCAGCAGCAGTAGTAGACCTGGCCCATCACCTGCTGTAGGTCACTGGCCGCCCCGCTGGTGACCTCATCGTGGCCAAACACCACCTCCTCTGCCGCTCGCCCGCCCAGAGCACCCACAATACGGGCAAAAATCTGGCTCTTGCTGATGAGGGAGGCGTCCTCACCAGGGATGAACCAGGTTAGGCCACGAGCCTGGCCACGGGGAATCAGAGTGACCTGCGCCAAACCAGGGCCAGAGCTGATGCTAGAGCCAGGGCCAGGGCCAGGGCTGATGCTAGGGCAACAAATGTAGTTAAGGTACAACTCCGTATCCAACAGCTTCAGCCCAGGCATCAGCCAGTCAGGCCAACCCAGCACGCCACAGAGCAACCTCTTCAGAGCAGCAAATATATTTGGTGTGACTCCATGCCCGCCAGCTTCAGCCCAGGCATCAGCCGGCTGTGTTGAGAATGGCTGCGCCTGGCAGTGTATGTGTCTAAGGTTAAGCAGAGAATACGTAAAACCTAAGCAGAGCGCAGGTGCCCACGGCTTCAGCTGGCAGTGGCCAGCCCCACCTTCTGCACGGGGTCATGGCCAGGGGTCAGTGTGCCGCAGATAGCGTGGCCGACCTCATGGTAGGCTACCAGGCTCTTGGCCTTGCCATCCACCAGCGGCTTGCCCTCCATGCCAGCCACGATGCGGTCTACGCTGTCGTCGATCTCCTTGTTGCGCACAGCCTGGGAGGGCAGGGGAGCAGGAGGAGGGGATGGCGGAAGGGAGGGATAGTGAAGGGGAGGTGAGCAGGGGCGAGGAGTGGCGGAGGGGAGGGATGGCGGAGGGAGGGGATGAAAGGAGGGAGATGGCGGAGGGAAGGGATGACAAAGGGAGGGAACCCCTGCATAAAAACTTATGTGACCCATGACAAGGTAGGGTGACTGACAAAAATCACAGACCCACAACACTTCGCCTCACCCCCATCATGCTCCCCACCATGCTCCCAACACCTGACCCCCCACCTCCCTGCTCACCGTCAGGCCTCGGCGCCCAGCCAAGATGGCCCCCTCGTTGAGCAGGTTGCTGAGGTCAGCCCCTGAGAAGCCAGGGGTGCGCATGGCCACCTCCTTGAGGTCAACCTCGGCGTCCAGTTTCTTGTTGCGCGCATGCACTTTCAGAATCTCCAGCCGGCCCTTCTGGTCAGGCACCTCCACCATCACCTGCAGGCGGCCAGGGGTGGGAGGAACAGGGTAGGGGAGAACAGGAAGAATAGGAAGGAACTGTCAGGTCAGGAGGTCACAAATGGCCAGCATTTAGGCACTCTGAAGTAAGAGCTGTGCAGTCTGACCAGTTGTACACCAGGTGGCTTGTCTCGCACAACCACACCAATTGCTGAATTACGACAAATCCGATGGGCTGCTGAATTATGGTTTGTCAAACGATTGCCAGCTCAGCAGTGCCCTACCCAGGCACTCCACCCTACCTGGCACCATGAGCAACTGCCACAGCAGCCTTCCTCATCACCCCAACCACAACTCCTCAGGGAAAAGCACAGCAACAGCAGCAGCTGTACTGGCAGCAGAACATTATCCGTGATCTCCTGGCATCTCCTGACCTGGCGGTCAAAGCGTCCCGGTCGCATGAGGGCAGGGTCCAGAATGTCTGCTCTATTGGTAGCGGCGATGACAATGACACCAGCATTGCCTTCAAACCCATCCATCTCTGTCAGCAGCTGCGAAGCAACAGGGACACAGGCATCCAGGATGAGTGAGGCGGAGAGGTGTAACCGTCAACTTGGCGTAGCTGCTTTGCCTTGGCCCATTAGCAAACCAGGCGCAGAGACTAGATCTATGGCAGAGGGGAAGGGTGTAAGGGAAGCACAAGAGGGTAAAAGCAAGAAGAGGGAGAGGGTCATATGCTGCTGGCATTCTGCTCAATAATATACCTTTGCCTTGCTACCCCAGCTCTTCTCGTTTTGCCTTCTGAATGACATGCCAACTTATGTTGTCCGACCTTGCCCCTAGCCGGCTGCTAACTTCCTTACACCGGAGTTCGGGTCTGACAACCCTTCCCTACCTTGCAGCTTGCTGCCAACATGCTGGCGCCGACCTACCTGGTTCAGGGTTTGCTCCCGCTCATCGTTACCGCCACCCATGCCTGTGCCGCGCGACCTTCCCACCGCGTCAATCTCGTCCACGAACACCAGGCAAGGCGCACTCTCCTTGGCTTTCTTGAACAGGTCGCGCACGCGGCTGGCGCCAACGCCCACGAACATCTCCACGAACTCGGAACCGGAGATGGAAAAGAACGGAACGCCGGCCTCGCCTGTGACGCGCAATCAAGGACAGCACTCAGCAGGATACGCCAATGATGAGGCAGGCTGGATCAGAGCAGGTGGAGGGCAGAAGACAGGGAGGCTCGACATCCGTGGGCGCCGGGCAAAGAGGAGTGCCGAGCGGGTGTGCTTTTAAAACAGTTGCAAGGTAAGGCTGTCAAGAAAGGAGGAGAGAAGGGGAAGTGGGAGTGCGGGGCCTACAGCACGCAAGTTCACAGGTTGAGGAGGTTGAGGTTCCAGGAGTACCTCAACACCACTGAAGCTGGAACCCCAAGGTGGGTGGGTGGGTGGGTAGGTGGGTGGGCGGGCAAGAGACCCACCTGCGATGGCCTTGGCCAGCAGGGTCTTGCCAGTCCCCGGAGGTCCCACCAGCAGGCAGCCCTTGGGGATGCGCGCCCCCACTGCGGTGAAGCGCTCAGGCCGCTTCAAGAACTCCACGATCTGCAGCCCATGGCCAGCAGGGCAGTGTGAGGGGCGGTGAGGGCAGGGGGCATGCCAGTGAGGACACCAAAGAGGGGCAGCAGGTCCAGTGGGACCAGCGCAGGTCCAAAAACTTGATGATCAGTCAGGCCAGCCAGGAAAAACATGATGATTAACCATGCGGGCAAAGTTGAGGTGCTCGCATGTGTGTGCATACACAGGCAGCGCCACACATTATCAGCACCCCTCCCCTCCCCTCCCCTCCTGCACTGCTGCTTCATCGTGATAGACAGTCCAGGCACCCTAAACGGCGCATGCCACTGCCGGGTGGCCCCACAAGCCTTCCGGCTGTCCACCCCTGGACCCAAACCCCGTACCCAACCCTACACCCTGTCCTGCTGCCACCTGTCCCTGCATACTAGCCCCTCCAGCCCTCCACCCCTGGTCCACCACACCTCCATGAAGTCCTGCTTGGCCTCATCCACCCCAGCCACGTCAGCAAACGTGATGCCGGTGTTGGGTTCCATCTGGAACTTGGCCTTGGACTTGCCAAACGCCATGGGGCCACCAGGCCCCCCTGGGCCACCCATGCCACCGCCCTGGGAGCGGCGGGACAACAAGAACAGACCGCCCACCAGCAGCAGAGGGAATGCCAGGTTGCCTGCAGCGACACACAGAGGCACACACATTGATCAGCAGGTGCAACGATGATGCAAACGCAGCAGCAGCAGCAGTTGAAGCTGCAGTGGCAGAGGCTGGCTGAGCATGTGTACACCAACTCTGCTGATGAACCAGGATATTTACCAATCAGGTTCAGGAACACGGAGCCGCCGTCCTCGACATTGGAGTGGGCTGCAAAGTCGATCTTCTTTTCACGGAACTTTTGCAACAGCTCCGGGCTTGAGCCCGGTAGTTGCACGCGCACGCGCTGCACGCGGTTCCCTAGCTCAGGCGACACAGCCTCCACAATGGCGATGGTGCCGTTCTCGTACAGGTCGACCTGGACCGGGAGGCGGGAGACCGCGGTGGCCGGCTATGACTGCTGCTGTACCATACCATACCATACCATACCATGTCGATCAGTGCGTGAAGCTGCCCTCACCTTCTTCACGCGCCCCATATCCAGGTATTCTAAGAAGCGTGAGTAGGACATTCGGGAGCTGGCGACCCCTGCGGGCTCCTCGGCCCGCGCTGCTGCAACTGGTAGCAGCGCCGCGGCTGCAGCGAAAGCACTGCACAGTGCAAGCACGGCGGGCGCTATCATGTGAACTGTGCGGGATCTATGATAAGCTCGGTTTGACTGAACACGCACTTGCGAAGCAGCGCTCGCTTGCTGTCCTGCACCACCTCAGGGATGTGCTCCTGCGACCCACGGGCGATACTAGTCAGCGCCCAACCACACAAATGCGCGACGCCCAATTGTCTCACCTGCTGCGCCCTTGTCACAATCGACACAGGACGGGTGGATGGCAGGGCACCTGCGCCGACCAGAAATATCGGCGTTGATTCTTGCTTACGCGCTTTTCGGTCCGCTTTCTGCTCTCCGTCATAGCCGCTCACCCAGGACTACTTGTGGGTGTGCGACTTTAGTTCTGTTGCAGTAAACACTCTGCCCCGCCTTGTGGGCCAACATCGCTGCGATTAGTTCCTGTCAATTCAGTAGGTCGTATGCTTTTGACGGGCAGACGCGTGGACTCAATTGCGTGAGGCACGACCTCAGCCACTACCCTCGTTTGCACGGTCACACTCCTGCAAAGCCCTGGCACGTAAGACGTAAGCCCTGGTGAAGTTGCTGGACTGGCTGCTCGTATGCTGGTCTGATTCCTTGGGTACCAGTGCAGCACAGGCTGTGGATATGGACGTGGTTAGTGATACATAGGATTGGAGGTGGACTGCCACCCTGCAGCAGTGGCAGGCTTCACATGAGTCATGGACGGCAAGGGTCGGCTGACAGGCAGCAGATGTCGTGGGGCCGGGCGGCAGGCTTGATGGATAGCATACGGATGGGAGCTGCCCATGAAAACTACAGCCTTGCTCATATGAAATAAACGGGTTAGTCTTTCATGCTCAGCAGAGCTGCTGCCCCCCACATCTGCACCCTCACATGCTGCTGCTCCCCGCGCTAAGCTGACTGACTCTGATGCCGTTCCCAATGCATGGATGCATGGCAGGCCCGTAAGCAGGATGTAGGATGATGGATGCATGGCAGGCCCGTAAGCAGGATGGCGGATGATGGATGCATGGCAGGCCCGTAAGCAGGATGATGGATGATGGATGCATGGCAGGCCCGTAAGCAGGCACTAGCGACGTAGACGCTCCCAGCAGGGACGGGTGCATTCACACAGGGGTTCTGCGTGCCGGGTCGCCAGGTTGCAGCGCCCTGTAGAAATACAGCGGCGAGAACCAGCGCATGCACACCACCATGCAGGAAGGTAACCTGCCATTGTGCTAGTCAGCTGTGCCGGAGTAAGAGTGAGGAGTAGGAGGAGCAAGAGGAGTAGGGGGTAACGAGGTGCACACACACACAGGGGTGGGTACGTAGGCACAAGATGCACAAGGGTAGGCTGACGTTGACGACGTCCCACCATCCCCGTCCCACCACCCCGACATCCCATCACTGGCTGCCAGTGCACTGTAAGACCTATGGGCTGGAGGCTATGGGTGCAGATATAGTATGTCTGGCCAGATCCAGCAGATGGTGGTGTTTGTATGCGTCACCGTTGGAGATGGGATTGTTGAGTCACTGTTTGGCCCTCTACTGCTAGGTTGCATGACCGCACTGCCCCTCTGTTGCTCCTCTGTTGCCTAGTAGCGATAGGCCTGGGAGCTAGACAGTAGCCAACCAAAGTCAGCTTATGCTCTTACACCTGGCCAACTGCTGCTGCAGTGGGGTGGTATGCTTGCGCGCTGCGAACAAGGGCGTCTAGCATATGATTGCTGATAGTGAGTGAGTTGAAGGCACACACGGCTGAGGGTGGGGTCCAAAGCGCGATCGCGGTGACGGGGTCGCCTACCCTGGGATGGCTATAACCTGTATCCACTCGCTGGTCAATGACACAGTGTCACGAATGCACCCTCCGCTAGACTCAAAATAGAAAGGGACAACTTAGCATTTGAACTGAGTAAAGGCGTGAAGCACAAGCACATAACTATGTTTCGCCCTCTTATGGCCCCCGTCGGCTGCGTATAGTTGGCAGGGCAAGTGGGGCAGTGGAAGCGGTCCTCAATGGAGGAGCCACATATGGACCAGACGGACCCTCAAGTGGAGATACTTCAGCAATTGGTGCGCACACGCCTGCGACGAGGAGATATGAGCTTGGGTAGGGCGACATGTCACCTAGCCTATTGACATGCAGATTCGTGATAATGATTTCCTGCAACGAGAAAACTTGCTGCTGGAGGCCTTCCTAGAGAAGCCCGAAGTACAGAAGCTAGGTATCAACTTTGACGACCTGGATGCAGCCAAGGTAGCTGGCCAGCCCCAGCAGCAGCCCCCTCCCTGTGTTCAGCTTTTGTGGGGGACCGGCATGCCACCTACCCATTCCTAATGTGTCATGCATGCTCAGAGCAAGAAGAAGAGCTCAAAGAAGGGCAAGATAGAGGTCAAAAAGGATGCGTTCATGAAGCTGACCGATGATGAGAAGAACGACCTAGTGGGGCAGGAGATCGAGCTGGTCCAAGCTGAGGTTGACCAGGTACCTTGCATGCAGCCAGCTAGGCAGTCCGCAAGGCAGGCCATGCATGCCAGCAGCCCCCCTGCCGATTGCCATCGCTGTCATCCACTCTGTCCCAGCAAAAGCCTCCACCAGCTTTAGGCAGAGAAGCAGGTGCAGCGCACCGTGGCTGGCCAGGGCTGAGGCCAATAGCAAATAACCCTGGCCAATAGTCAGCCCCCTTGTCCCTCACTAGGGCCTCCATTTGAGCCGGATCAAAAGTACCTACTAGCATACACTATCAGCCACTAGTAGCCACTAACTAGATCCGGCTCAAACAGTGTTATTGGGCTGCGTGAAAAATACACGGATGTGTGAAAATACACATGCTCAAACAGCCCATGTCTCATCAGCCAATAGTCAGCCCATGGCTCTGCAGCTGGGCTCATCACCAACCATCCTAGCCAGCAGGTTGCAGCGCTACTGGCATTTCTCATCTTCTCCTCGCATCTCTCAGCATACCCTGTCAGCCCTGCTGCCATGTCAACAGCCCCGGTACCATTCGAGCCCACAACCTATCCTGGCCTTCAGGCTCATTAGAACAGAGCAGACTAGCCTTCTACTTATGCTAGGATTGAGTGGGCAGCCAAGCGTACTGGCTGCCAAGTGCGCCGCCTCGCCGCCCACCAGCGTGTTTCCTCACACACCAGCCAGGCAAAGCAGATGATGCGTTCGACCGCGGAGGCGGGCATGGTGGCCGTTGGGCGGGCCGCCTACTGCCTGTCTAGGCGCCGGGCTCAGGGACCGCTGTTAGTGTGCTCGCAGCTCAAGAAGGCCGGCGACAAGGACATCGACGACATCAAGACGCTGATGGAGGAGGTCGACATGCGCATCGCGGAAACCAAGAAGGACACCTACGAGTTCAAGCGCGACATCATTATTGGGGCCGAGAACGTACGAACCGGGAAGATTGTGGCGGAGAAAATGATAAAGTGAGTCTGCCGCGGGTCAAGGCAGGGACAGGGCCGCTGGCAATAGGAGGCATCTGACTGCCTGGTTAAACGACGGTGCATGGCTTGCCTGCCGGACTATCTGCCTGCCTGACCGCCAGCCTGCCCAACACGGCTATGTTTTGTGTATGCACAGCATTGATATTGTTGTGATCCTAGCCGGCCCATCGGCACTGGTGTCTGCCCAGCATGTGGGTGAGCCAGGGCCTGGCACAGCCTACACAGCACGCTGCAGGTTCATGGAGGAAAAGCTTCGGCAGAAGGACACCGTGATTGAGAAGCTGCGGCTGAAGAACACGACCATCAAGGTCAGCTGCCCGCATGAGCCCTTAGCTAGACCCCCTGTTAGATAGGGAGGTTGTAGGAGCCACTGTCAGGGGGTCAGGGGCAGGGCCCAGGCAAGGTCAGGTGTAAGGTTGAGGTGCAGTGTGAGATTGAAGTGCTGATGGCTGGGACATGGTGCTATCATGGATATGGGTTAGGGTTTTGTGAAGTTCGGGTTAGGGTTTCATGGGGTAGCGTTAGGGTTCTTGGGGGAAGGGGGAGGGAAGGTCCCATGGGTAGCTTCCATACATGAATATAGGGTCAGGATTTTCATGCGTTAGGGTTAGGGTAGGTTCCATACATAAGGGACCCTGTCCTCAACATCTGCCTGAATACCATTTGGTTTGGCCCAGTTAGCATCGCTGCAGCACCAGGTGCCACATCGTGTGTGGTAAGGCAGCGCTGTGCCTCGTGCCGTGCGCAGGCACAGATCAACAAGATGGAGCAGCAGCTGGCGCACAAGGAAGAGATGGGGGAGGTGCTGCACCTGGTGGACTTTGACCAGCTTAAGATCGAGAACCAGCAGTACATGGAGAAGATCGAGGAGCGCAACCGCGAGCTGCTCAGACTCAAGCTGTCCACGAGCAGGACGGTGCAGGTGAGAGGCCAGAGGGGTGGTGGGCCGAGGGGCTGGTGGGCCGAGGGGTGGGGCCAGGGGAGGTGGGTCCAAGGGGAGGTGGGTCCATGGGGGGTGGCCTGGCCATGCGCAGGTAAGGGTGGGGCTCAAGGGCTGTTGGCTGTGGGGGCCAGGTTGGCAAAGCTGGTGGATGGGTTGGGCTAGGAGGGTAGACCCGGGCGGGAGTGAAGGGGTGAGGTAGGGTGTGTGAGACAATTGCGAAAATGTGTGTCATGTGCGAGGCACAAGCTCTTGGGCCAAGGTAGCTAACTGGCGCTGGGTGTGGGATGTACCCCGTGCGCCTCAATAATCACACTTCGTACTCCTCCTCTTGCCTCCTCCTTGGCCTTCTCCTTGACCTGACGTGTCTTGGGTGCTGCCCCCTGCTGACCCTGCTGCCGCCACACACCTGCCCTTCTCCCCCTGCCCTTGCCCACCCCCTGCTGAGCAGCTGCTGCCGCCACCTGCATCCGCTCACCCTTGTACCTAGCCAGGCCTGCCCTGTGTCCCCTCCTTGCCAGGTGCTGAACAAGCTGAAGAGCAGCCTGAGCGAGCTGGTGGCGCTAGGGGCTCAGGTGCGGCGCCTGATAGAGGAGCGCAAGGCTGACCTGGCCACCTTTGACAACGAGCTGCTGGCCGTGGTCGAGCAGCAGGGCAGCGCAGACCGCAGCGTGCGCCAGCTCAAGGCGGAGCAGGATGACATGTAAGACCAGGGGGAGGGGGCAGGCGAAGGGGGCAGGCGGAGGGGGAGGGGGCAGGAGGCAGGGGGAGGGTGGCATGATTAAGAAGGGGGTCTAGGCGGGGTATGGGAGGGCGGGAGGAAGGGGTGCACCAGGATATGGGAGGAGGAGGGCAGGAGGAGGGGGTGCACCAGGGTCAGAGCCTTGGCGACAGCTGTTGGTGTGTGAAGAGCCTCAGTGAGCGGGAGGATGGGGTGTGGGTTGTGGGTGAAGGAGGAGGGCCCTCATCATCCAGTGAGGCAGGAGGGTGGACAGGCAGTGGCAGGGGCTTGGGATCCCTGCTGCTCCCACACCAGCCTGTGAGGGTCAATGGACACAGCCTGCTGCTGCTGGAGTGAGAAATGGCCAGTGGCAGGCTGCCCAGACCACCAGCTGTCAGGCTGCTCTGCCGCTGGCTCCTGCCAGGGCTGCACAAGAAGAGACTGATCTAGTTGAGCATGGGAGGTGGGGCCCTTGTGAACTGAGGCATGGAGGGTGTTGGCAGGGCTGAGACTTGCCGGGGCTGGCTGAAGTGGCTGGCTGGGGTGCCTGCAGTGACAAACCCTCCATCATGGACTACATTAAGCTCAAGCATGATGTGGGCGAGCTGGAGAAGCAGGTGGGGCATAGGGGGGGTGGGGGGGCCTGGGTGGTCATGAGGGGCAGCGCCAGAAGGGTCCCTATAGGATGAACAGGGGTGATTCTCAGGCTGGGTTAGGGTTTGCAAGATTGGTCATTGCAGGGCCTCCCTCCCCCTCCCTCTTCCCCTACCCCTCCCCCTCCTGCTTCCTCCCTTCTTTTCCCAAACCCTCCTGCCCAGTGCCCAGCAGTGATTTTTTTGCGTAATACGTAACGATCGGAACCAAAAGCTTGTTTTCTAGGCCTGGCTTTCGTTACCAAACGGACCCTTGCGTTGGCTGGCCTCGGCTGCTTCGTAACCGAAAAATGTCATTTTGTGTATTATATTCATATAAAATGATTATTGGCACAAGAAAATGCTGCGATACATGATTTTCCATAACCAGTCGGGACCTACTGCGTAACCAGCCATGTGATGGTCTTGGACCCTTCGTGACCAGCATCAGCTTGGCTGTTTTGAAAAAAAAGTGGTGCCCAGTATGCCCCGCTGTGCTCGGCACCGCCTTCTATCCAGCTTTTCTTCAAGGACCACCGTAATCGCTGCAATGCGCTTTCACACTGGCCGGGCCCGCAGGCCGCCGAATGGCGGCGCAAGATCGAGATCCAGGTCATGGAGCGTAACCGCACCCGGCAGCTGCTGAAAAGTGTGACCACCATGGCGGCCTCTAATGGCGTGCCGGTACACACCGCCAACACCACCGGCTCATCCAGATGACCCGCGAGGTCAGGCGGCACACGGCGGACGAGCTCGGTGGTTTTGCCGGGCTAACAGACGGGCGGACGACAAGTTCGGCAGCGTGCGAGCTATGAGCGGCTGGGCCGTCCCTGAGCGGTCTGCTGTCCCGCCCTAGAGCAGGCATTCAGCATGAAGGCTCAGGTTTCCTTGCGGCTGACAATCGGGCAGGCACCCACTACCACGCTCCCTTGCTGCCTGCAGCATGACATGGCCTCGTATGCATGCACCTGATATGCACAAAGCATGCATGCACGGATTCACATGAGCAGCCATGGGGCCTGGGTCGGCAGCGAAGGTGGTGGGGCTGAGGCTGGCACCCACACAGTGTGGCCATGGGGTCTCTACCCATGGCTTTGCTGCAGCCAAGATCCAGAGCCTGGTGCAGGTTGCAGCAGCAATGGGCCTAAGCAGCAGCTGAGGAGTAGCGTCACCCTCAGCAGCAGCTGAGAAGTAGCGTCACCCTCAGCAGGTGTGACTTTGACCCTCGGCAGCTGCCGGCCTGGGTCTCAGTGCCAGGCCTCCAGACATGCTCACTGTTTGCCATATGACCACCATTCATTGATGCATGGCGATTGCTCATTTGCATGCATTTGACAGACACACATGCACACAAAGACCACATAGATAGGGAATGCATCCAGGAGGTATGATGATGTGAGTCTACATGCGCAGCTAACGACATCGATGTGCATCACTGACTTCGAGTGATCGGGTCATATACACATACACTGAATGGCCCGCACTGCTGTGAGAGATCGAGTGACTCCCAGACGTTCAGTGTACAGCACGTGGCTGGATTTCAAGCGTTCATTGGCGTTCATTGTCATTGTGATGATTGAGCTACACTGATGGGGACATCATTGGCAGTTGTTGTTGTCTTCTAGTGCTACGCGATCAGCCTGGTGTACCTGCTTGGCATCGAACGCCACACCCAACCATGCCACCTGGAAACTGCTGCAAAACATGCAAAACATGAGGCTGAAGACTGGAATCATTGGCAGTGGCACAAGAGTTTGCTGAGGAGGACGGGAAAGGGGAGGGCGGCCACCCTGCCTGACAGCTAAGATGTCATTGTAAGGCAACTAACTTTATGGCGGCATAACTCAAGACGTAACAACACCCCTACAGCCCCCTTGTGTCCCTCACTAAGGCCTCCATTTCAGCCGGATCAGAAGTACCTACTAGCATACACTATCAGCCACTAGTAGCCACTAACTAGATCCGGCTCAAACAGTGTTATTGGGCTGTGTGGAGTAAACCCAGTGCACATGGCACATGAGCCGCCTACCACCTACAATATTGCCTGACCCGAGGGCTATGATGTAGAGTTGGCATAACAAAACATATACTAATTGTAAGCTGATGACAGCTCAACAAAGGGGGCACAAACTACTGTGCCTCAGCAGGCTGCTGCTGCTCCTGGGCCTTGGGGGGCTTGTCTCGCAGCCGCTTGTACCCCAGGCCAGGGTACTCCTTGCCCTTGGCTGGCAGAGCTCCCTGCTCTGGCCAGTAGCACAGCTCCAGCGGCCGCCACCTGCTCTCCCCAATGCGTTGCATGTTCAATGCTGCGTTACAGTCCCTGTCCTGCCACCTGCCGGGCTGTGGTGCTGGCTTTGCCTTGACAGCCTTGCCCTTGCCCTTGCCCTTGGTGGGCTCAGCTGCCTCTGGCTCAGCCATGGTGCGCTTGCTGCGCTTGGCTGGCAGGGGAGTGCTGGGCCCTGGCTCTGAGGCTGCAGGCTGTGTGGCTGCCTGGCCGCTGCGTGGGGCCTGTGGGGGTATCAGGGGGTCCTCGCAATCAAGGGGCAAGGGAGGGCCAGTGGGTGCTGCGGGTGCAAGGGCTGCCAGGCGGGCGCTGCAGTGCCTTTGGGGGGGTTGCGTGACTGGCTCTGGCTCAGACTCTGACTCCGAGTCAGACTGTGGCTCCGGATCAGAGTCACAGTCTGACTCGGAGTCAGAGTCATTGTCACAGTCCATGCTGGCAGGCTGGGCAGGGGCCCGTGGGGGGAGTGGGGGTAGGGGGGGAGCATCAGGGGGTTGGGGAGGCTGCACAGCTGGAGGCTGAGGGGCGCTGGGGGAGCCTGGGGTTGGGTAGCCCACCAGGCAGGTGAGAAAGATACGCAGGACAAACAAGGAAGCGATGAAGCGGAGCTGAGAGTGGATCTCAGCCCGTAGCCGGAGGTGCTCCCTCAGCTTGCGCCTGGTCTTCTTACAGCCGCGCAGCACTGCGCCCTCGGGGACCTTGATGACCTGCAGCCAAGCGAGGTTGCCATTTTGACAGGCCAAAACAAAAGGCGGGGTCGACACAAACAGTGCGGGGACACATAAGGCGTGGCCGTCACCTGACGTCGACGCGTGGTCCAGCCATCTCGACGATCCTGTCGTTGCTTGCCTTGGGCGGAACGAGACGCTGCAATGGAACCAACAGGAGCGACGGGTTATCTCACAGCGCGTAACTCACGTCTAGGGCTCACGTCACGGCTGGGGACACGAACCTTTATGTTTCTTGTCGCTACCCTTCCGCTTCTTCTTAGCCATCACGCGATGCGCAGTGCGACGGGCCGGGGCATTTTCTAGCAATTTGGGTTTTCTGTAAAAAATACACGGATGTGTGAAAATACACATGCTCAAACAGCCCATATCTCATCAGCCCATGTCTCATCCGCCCTGCTGCCATGTCAACAGCCCCTGTACCATTCGAGCCCACGACCTATCCTGGCCTTCACCTGACCACAACACCCCTACAGGCCAGCCGGTATGTTTGGTTATCGCGTGCTGTGCCCGTCTCCCTAGGGCGAGGCAGCAAGGAAAAGCCTCTTCACTATCATTGCAAGCCAGCCATCTCACAAAGCTGCTGTGTGCTCTTTGGAGAGTCCGTGGCTGGCAACCTGGTGCTGCTGCTGCACATAATCTCCTGGCATGCCATTCCTTGCGTTCTCAGCATGTCCATGTCCATGCAAGGTGACGCATGCTCACCCTCAGCTTATGCAATGTGATGCTATGTCTGTGTATTACCCATGCCCGCTGCAATGCTGCTGCTCTGGCCCTAATGTGCAGCTGCATGGTGGAGAGTCTATTCTGTGTGTTGCGGACTTGTATATAGACAGTTGTTGCCTCACTGGGCACCTCCATGCATTGCAGTGACCATGCTGGTGAGGGCTTGGTTCTCACTACCCAGCCGCTGCATCGCGCGCTGCAGCTGCTGGCAGCATAACTGCAGAGCAGAGGGACATGGCGGACAGGTAGGGTGAGACACACCCACATACAGCCTGACAGTATTACTCAGTGCCAATCCCATGGGCATTGTGTGGGTCCCAAGCAGGGGTGATGAGCAGCACACTAGCACAACGACGGGGATCATACCACTCTGTGGAGGTTGGTAACGCAAGCTAGACGCGGCTGCCATTGACCCAGCCATGACCTCACCCTGACCTGGCCTGACCCAGCCCTGACCCAGCCTCGACCCAGCCCTGACCCAGCCTTGGCTACATTACCTGTGAGGCCGTGTACTTGCACAGCAGGTCCTTGTGCTCGTTCCTTGCCTCATCAAGCTGGTACAGCACACTACCCTCCCTACTCAACCGTTTCAACACCTGCGGCACCATTGCCAGTTCAGGCCACACAGGGAAACTGACAAACTGGCAATAGGTCACACACCCACAATACGCCATGCTCACAGCAGGCGGCAGCAGCAGCGCTCGAACATCAGTACACCTGTCACGGCCTTGCAGCACGGCGGTGCTGGTGGTGATGTCAGCACTGTTGAGGTACAGCTGAAACGACCCAAGCAAGGTTGAGCCACCCTCATCCCCATACCCCACCTTGACCATCTTGCGGTTTTGGTTGTGCAGCACCGTTAGCTTTTCGCTGGCAGCTTGCAGCAGCTGCGGCCTTCCCCCTATAGGTGCACTTTTTGCCCCACTAGGCGCTGCCCCACTGCCAGCTTCAGCTGCTGGCAGGGCCAGGGCAGTGCTGGCATCTTTGTCATTGTAACCCAGCAGCGCCGCCTCCGCCTCGCACTCCAACCCCAGCAGCAGCTGCTGCTGATGATGAGTGGGCTGCTGTATAGAAGCCATTGCCTGCTGCAGCTGCTTCAAGGCAGCAGCCTCCGCCTGCTCCCGCTGCTGCTGCTGCTCCAGCATCAGACTCAGTTGGCTGCGCAGCTGATCCACTGCGCTGTCTGCGGCTGCCCTGCCCTTGGTCAGCTGCAGCACCTGCACCTGAGCTGCCGCCTCCGCCGCCTGAGCTTGTCCCAGTTGCTGCATCAGCTGCTGCTGCACAGACCTGCCCTGAGTCTCCAGCTCCCGCACTGCGGCCTGTCCAGCCTGGGCTGCGGCCGTGGCCTGGTCCAACTGCCGCTGGAGACTGCTCACTGCCTTACCCCTGTCCTTCACTGCAGCGTCAGCCGCCTGCGCCTGTGCCTTTGCCTTAACCAGCCTGCTGTCGGCTGCCAGCAGCTCAGCCTGCAGCTGCTGCACCTGCTCACCCCGCTCCTGCGCTTGCACGATGGCCTGCTGCAGCTGGCTGTCCTGGCCAGCCAGCCGAACCTCAGCTGCTTTCAGCTCGGCCTGCAGCTGCTGCACCCGGTTGCGGGCCTGCTCCAGGTCGAGCTGTTGCTGGGCAGACTGGGTGTCAGCTGCTGCCAGTTCTGCCTGCAGCTCAGTGACCAGCACCCGATGCTGCACCGCTGCAGCCTCAGCGTCCTTCAAGCCTGCCTGCTGTTGAGCCAGCCGCTGCTCAGCCGCCTGCAACTGAGCCTCCAGCTGGGCTGCCCGCTCCCCGCCAGCCTTCACTGCCCTGACCTGCTCCGCCAGACGAGCCTCGAGAGCACGTAGCTGCGCCCGCTGCTGCTCCCCTTGCTGCTGCTCTGCATGCAGGGCTGCATGCGCCTGCTCCACCTGGCCTGCCAGCTGCTCTGCCGCCTGCTTGTGCCTTTGCAGCACTTCGTCTCGGGAGGCCAGCGCAGCGTCTCGGAGCCGCACCAGCTGCTGCTGCTGGGCCAGCTGCTCCTGCGATAGCTCCACCTCGGCCTGCTGTCGCATGCCATGGGCCTGCTGCTGTTCCAGCTGGGTGAGGGCTGCCTGCAGTGCGGCTTGCAGCTTCTCTGTGCGAGCCTGGCTGGCAGCCAGCTTGGCTTGGCAGGCTGCCAGGTGTTGATGCAGCTGCTGGGTGTCCAGGCTGGCCGTGGCACTCTGTTCCTGCAGCTGGCTCTGCAGCAGCTGGCACTGCGCGGTACTGCTGTCGAGCTGTTGCTTGGCTTGGGACGCCTGCTGCTGCAGGTGCTGAAGCTGCAGTGCAGAGGCAGCCAAGGCTTGCTGGGCGGCGGCCAGCTGCTGCTGCTGGGCTGCGGCGCTGGACTGGCTGCCGGTCAGCTCCTGTTTCAGTGCCTTGTGCTGCCCTTGCAACGCCTGGCACTCGTGCTGCAACGATTGATGTTGCTGGAGCAGGGCATGATGCTGCTGCTGCAGCTCCTGTGCAGCTGCCTCAGCCTGTTCCAGCTGCTGCTGAGCTGCATTGAGCTGCTGCTGTGCCTGACAACTGGCCGCAGTGGCCTGCTCCAGGCCTAGCAGGGCGTCAGCCAGCTGTTGCCTTATCTGATCGACCTCCCGCCTCAGCTCCTGCTGCCCACTCTCTGCACCTGCCAACTGCAACTGCATTTCCAGCTGTTGCCCCTCAGCTGCTGCATGCGCCAGCCTGCATGCCTCCTCTGCAGCCACGAGCTGACTGCGCAGTGCACTGGATTCCGAGGACACCACCTCTAGCTGCTTCTGCTGGATGTCCAGCTTAGCCTGCTGCACTGCCAACTGCTCATGCTGTGCTTGCAGCCTGGCCTGCAGTGCTTCCAGCTCGCTCCGCTGTGCTTCCTGCTTTGCTTGCTGTTCCAGCAGCTCAGCCTGCAGCTGGGCCTGCTGGGGCACGGCCTCAGTCATGCAGCCTGCGTCCCGCATGTCTGGACATGCTGCTGTTGCATCTTGCACTGCTGCTGCTGCTGCTGCTGCTGCTGCTGCCTCTTGCTCCGCTGCTGCAGCCTCCTGTACCGCTGCTGCCAGGGCAGACAAGGCACAGCTCAACTGTCCCTCCAGGTCAGCCACCTGCTGCTGGTGCTGGGAGGCCTGCTGCTCCAACAAAAACGTGCGCTGCTGGTGCTGTTGCACACAACCCTGCTGCTGCTGCAGCTCAGCCAGAGCCGCCTGCAGCTGCTTGTCCAAGGCCTGGGATGCCTGAAGCTGTTCTGCAGCCTGGCTCAGCTGCTTGCTCAGGGTGTCAGCCAGCCGTTCCGCCTGCACCTGTGCGGCTGTCAGCCTGGTCAGGAGCTCTGCCTCTCGTTCAGCATGCTGGGCTTGCATGCTCTGCAAGGCAAGGTGCTGCTGCCTAGCTGCGGCTTGCGCCTGCTCTTCTTGATGCTGGCAGGCGGTCAGGTGGGTTTGCTGCTGGGCATGCAGCTGGGCATGCAGGCTGGTCATCTGAGTATGGAGCGTCATGAGCACCGTGGCCTGCTGCTGGTGCATGGCTTGGAAGCTGGTGCTGGCCGCCACCAAGCACTCCTCAGCAGCCACCTTCTGCCGCTGCAGCTGGACCACCTGCGCCTCAGCTTCCTGAGTGACCTCTTCTTCTTCCTGCATGAGGGCAACACACGTCACACATCACACTTACTCGTTGGCAATGAAATAAAAGCCAAGCATGGTTTATGTCACATAAGGTTCACTTCGTGCCGCGCACATGGGCGATTGTACTGTTGCTTGTTAGAGGAATCAAACCACGCACCTCCAGCTTGGCAGCAGTGGCGAGGGCAAGGTGCTTGAATGCGTCGCGCTGGGCGGTGAGACCCTGCAGCAGTCCGTCCAGCTGCTCAAACACCACCACGTTGGCCTCAGCTATGGCTGCCTCTGCCCCTTGGGCTGGCAGGGTGGCGGAGGCCTGCTGCAGAGCTGCACGCAAGGTCAGGACCTCTGCGTACACCTCCTGCAGCGATAGTGGCAGTGCAGCACATGCGCACCTTCCTGTTCTTTTCCTTCCCACTCTAACGTGCGACATGTGCAAACATGCCATTCAAGTTGTCATGCAAACATGCCATCCAGGTAACATAGGACAGGGAGCTTCTACTTCCAGGGAGGTCAGGAAAGCTGTGCATGGCAGTGCATGGCGGCTTGCACAGGGCAGGTCAGCTGCACAGGGCAGGTCAGCTGCATTCATGTCAAGGGAAGGGAGGCGGGCAGTGGCAGGGGCAAAGCTTGGTGTACTGTATCTGAGGTACTCTTCCGCCCCCCCCTCCTCCTCCTCCTCGTCCTCTCCTCCCCAAGTACCTTTTTGCCCAGAATGCAGACTGCCCGTGTGCACCGTTCCACCCACAGGCCTTCACATGATATCAAGCCGGGTAAGGGTCACACTAACTTCAAACCTAATCCTGACCCTGCAGTCCACCCACCTGATATTGAGCTTCCCAGGCATCCTTTGCCGCACTGACCACCCCCAGGCGCTCATGAGCAGCAGACAGCTGCAGGTCTGCCACTTGGGCCTTCTGCTGCAGCTGCACCATCTCAGTCTGCAGCTCCTTCAGCTTGCTGCACAGTGCAGCCGACATGTCCTCCAGCTGCTGCACCTGGGCATGCAGGGCTTGAAGTGCGCTGTCAGCTGCAGCAAGCTGCAAGTCCTTGGCTGCCAGCTCCTGCTCCTTGGCTGCCAACTTCACAGCTTGGTCTTCCAGCTGCTGCGTTATGTGCTCTGGCTGCTGCTCGGCCAGGGTCTGGCACTCCGCATGCTGCAGCAGCAGCACTGGCTTTGGCTTGACATGTGTAGCAGCCTCCTCCTCCTGCAGTTTCCTCAACTGATGGCTGGCCTGTTGTTCCTGCTCCTTGAGCATGACTGCCTCACCTTGCACTGCCTCTAGCTGCTGGTGTAGTGTGCTGATGGTGTGCTGCAGGTGCTCCAGCTGCTGCTGTGTCGCTTGGGCCTTGGCTTCATGCTCAGCGAGCTGCTGCTGCTGGACCAGCAGCTGCTGCTGCATGACTGCAATGTCCTGATCTGCAGCAAGCTGTTGTGCCAGCTGTTGTGCCAGCTGCTGCGCCTGCTGCTGTGCCTGCTGCTGTGCCTGCTGTGCCGCCTCTGCCTGAGCCAAAGCATGCGATACAGCCTGCTGCACAGCAAGCAGCTCAGTCTCAAGCTCTGCCACTCGAGAATGAGCTGCAGCGGCTGTCTGCTGCTGGTGGCTCAGCTCTTGCAAGTGGCTGGCCTCTGCAGCAGCAGCTGAGGAGCGGGCAGTATTGAGGAGGAGCTGCACCTCGTCCCTTTCCGCCCTGCAGGAAGTCAGGCACGAAGTACGTCAGTACTCACCACACATGCAGTGTTCTACTGAACCGGATGAATGCATGGATGGCCTTGCTTTGCCCCTGCTCCTAGCTCGCTACCAAGAGCAGGTCCCCACCTCAGCAACTGAATCTTGGCCACCGCCTGGTCATGCTGCGCCATCAGGGGCTCAGCCACTGCCTTGAGTTGAGCCAACTGCTCCTGCAGCTGCGCCACAAACTCGGCCTGCGACTCCAGTGCACCTGCACACTGCTCCTCATGCTCCAACTCCTCCTCCAGCTTCGCCTGCTGGGCTCGCAGGCTGCCTGCAGAGTGGCTGCCTCCACTCGCAGATGCCTCTACACTCCGCCCCTCTTCCAAACCAGTGGGTGCAGGCACACCCCGGCCATGGGAAGCTGGAGAGCCAAGCTGCAGCAGCTGTGTGGTAGCTAGAGAGGTGTGACTGGGTGTGAGAAAGGCGCGGGGGGAGTCCAGGGCCAGGGCTGGTCTGACAGCATCCCAGGGTACTTGGGCACAGAGTGTAGCTAGCAGCACATCAAGGCCGCCTGTGGGGCTGCTGCTGGGGCCAGGGGAGTGGGGCGGGCTTGTGCGGGGAGGTGGTGGTGCGGGGGTGCTGTTGGCGGCCGGGTGATGGGCATAGCTGCCAGCGGGCTGCAGCAGGGTGCCCAGCACGGCGGCCAGCAGGGGGTTAGGGGGTGCGCTGGGCTGCAGCTCCTCCACCAGCTGACGTAGCACCTGGGTGAAGTGCCAGGCATAGGGTGGCAGCCGCAGTGCGTTGCATGGCAGTGCCACCACCAGGTATGGCTGCAGCTCACGGTGCACTCATCACCAATGGACAGCAACTCATATCACATCAGGGCACAGCAGTGTGAGCTGTGACACACTATATGAAAACCGTCAAACATCAGGTGACCCACACAGCTGTAATCACCACCATCATCATGCACTCGTGCCTTGTTATGATGGATGATATGATTGATATGATGGCATGTCACACAGTAAGTGTGCATTGTCATCAGCCATCATATCATTCATCATAACATGGCATTCGCCTGTCGGCGTTGCTGCAACACACATAATTAAGTGTAAGATGTGCCCGGCCATGATGGTGCGCATCATGTGCCCTGCCTTGGTGAGAGGGGTCCTCCTGGTCTCACTTGCAGCTCTCTGTCCTTTGCCGCCAGCCGTGTGTGCAAGGCCCCTGAGTCAGCTTGCGCCTGCTGCGCCGCCTCCTGTGCCTGCTGCAGCTGCGCCTGCAACTCCTGCACCTGCTCCCACAGCCCTGCTCCTAAGTGCAAGCCCTCCTCCTGTGCCAGGAATGAAGGCAGCGAGACAGAGGGGCGCGAGCAGACAGCAGGGTGTCATAGGGCTGAGGGTGTCTGCTGCAGCTGTGTTGGTGCATTTGGACACACTGGGCTGTCAATCAACCATCGACACATGGTATGTGCATGGCATTCCTGCATTACATGAGCCTGGATGCCGGTATAGGTACTGCAGCAATGGCGGTGGCGGCATGGAAGTAAGGAGCATACTGGCGGATGCCCTGTTGTGATGGTGATGATGGTGATGAGGATGACATGGCCTGGGCCTGTGCCTGTGATGAGGATGACATGGCACTGTGCAAACCTAGGGCGCTGTTGCGCCACTGGCCCGACGCTGGGCCATTGGCCACAGCACGAATGCCACCCATGCATGCAGTGCAGGCAATCAGAGCCTGCCAGCAGGGCCTGCCTACTGTCACACTGTGTGTCCCACGCTCTTTTGCTGCTGCATTTCGACAATCAGGATGCTCTTTTGCTTGTGCTGATCTAGCCTCTCACCTGCTGCTGGGCCTGAGCCGCTTGCTCTGCCTGCAGCTGCTCTAGCTGCTGCTGGGTGTTGTGCAGCTCCGCTGCCAAGGCCTCTGTCCGTTGCTGGTGCAGGTCAGCAGCCTGGTGGGCAGCAGCCAAGGACTGGCGCAGCCGCTCAAGCTCAGAGACCTACATTCGGAACCAACCGCCAGCAACAACCAGGAGTGGAGGCTAGGGTTGAGGAATGGCATGTGATGATAACGCAACGGCCCATGTTGCCACAGTGGTAAGTTTATGGTGTTCCGTGCCAGCAGTCGGTGTTATGCTGACATTGACAACAACCGCCGCCTCCGCCTCCGCAGCACATGCCATTGTGCAGCATGGAGGGCATGTGATGGTCCATGGTGCACCTGTCCATGGCTCTCCAGGGACACAAGCAAGTGGCACTGGCCTGCACTGGCCCTGCCCTGCTGCCCGTCACTGCAACGCCCATCCACCCCTGCACCCCTCCCACCCTCATAGCCAGCTCCCTTGGCTAGTACTGCGCCCTGTCTAACCACTGCTGCAGCACCCCTCCCACCACCCTCACTGCCAGCACCCTCACCTGCTCCATCAGCTGCTGGCACTGCAGCTCTGCGGCCCCCAGCTGCTGCGCCACTGTGTCCAGCTGAGCCTCATACTCGGGGAGGCGGGCCACCTGGGCCTGCAGCCCCCACACCTGATGCTCTGCAGCAGCCAGCTGTGCAGCCAGCTGGGACGCACGCTGCTCAGCTGCCTGCCAGGCTGCCTGCAGTGCCTCCTGAGCCTCCAGGTCCACTGCCGGTGCTGTTGCTGTCGCCGTTGTCAGGGCTGCCTGATCTTGTACCGTGGGTTGCAATTTGGCTGCTGGGGCTGCTGCCAGGTCGTCAGCGTGTGGCAGGTGTGCTGCTGCCTGGGTTGCTGCGTTCTCAGCTGCCTGGGCTGCTTTTGCACAAGCTTGCTGCAGCTGGACCGCCAGCTGCTGGGCCTTGAGCTGCGCTGCTTGCTCCCGGGCTTCGACCTCCTCAAGCTGCTCCTGTGCTGCAGGACATGAGATGAGGCATGGTCAGCTCCAGGGCATGGCCCACTGCTGGCGCTCGCTGAGCCCCATGACCCTGTGGGCATCCGTCACTGATGGCACCAGCACTGAGAGGACTGTGGGCAGAGTACTGTGGACATGCACCTCTTGCGCAGGGGCATTGCAGCCTAGGGGCACTGGGGCACTACACACAGCAAGGGATAGCCTGGAAGGGACAGCTTGAGAGAGCGATGTGAAGCCCGTGTCACTAGCTCATGAAGGGTCAGAGGCAGGCCAAGGCCACCCAGGCTGATGGTGGACCAGGCCGCCCATGCTGCCTGCTCAGCGTAGGTAGCACCTGGGCCTGAGAGACAAAAGGCTGACTGGACAGTTGAATAAGGCCAGCTTCAGCTGAGCTCAGCTCACAGCAAGGCAAGCACCCCAGAGCACCTTAGCATGTCATCAGAAGCAGCAGCACCGTAAGCAGCATTCCCTGAAGGACAACAGCCAGTCAAGGTGTATTCCATGCACTGGTGCCCTTTACACTACATATGCAAGCCACTGCGGTGTGCCCATGCAACCCCTGGTGCCTGGCACTGCCTGCATGGCCTTTGCCAGGCCTGCACTCATGCTCCAAAAGGACTCACAGTGGGCCAGCTGCTGCTGCAGGACAGTGAGGTCGGCTGCCTGCTCTTGCTGGTGCTGCTGCAGGCCTTGGGCACTGCTGGCAGCATGGAGCAGGTCACGCTGCAGCCTGCTTGCTTCAGATCTGGCATGCAGTGCGGCATCACTGGCTGCTGCCTGCCACTGAGCAGCCTGGGCTTGCGCCTCCACCAGCTGGTGCTGCAGGTCTTGAACCTGTGGGGCAGCAACAGGGCACTGTGTGTGGGGCCTGTCAGGAGACTTGGGTGCCGGTATGATACATCATAGAATATATACAGGATGGTAGTACAGAGTACGCAACCTCAAATGGAAGTCCCCTCATTATTGATGGGAAAGTCCAATGTACTATCATGCAGAGTGTGCAAGACAAACGGAAGCCCTCTTTGTGGTAACTACAGAGTGCATTACTCAACAGAAACCCACACAGCATCATAGGGCTTGGGCCACGTGGTTAAACCAGCGTGCTCATGTGAAGTGAAGCTGCGGTGCCTTGGCTGCGTCATCATGTGCCAATGATGTAGTGCGCCGGGTCAACACAGTCATGATGTTGCCTCCCTTGCCAACACCCACACCATGCATAGTCAAGCATCACAAGCGCCCTGGCCACTGTGACGCTGACGTGCACAATGTAAGAGAATGGCCCACAGCAGCGCCCAGTGCCTGGGTTTGTGACAGCACTGCATCCAGCCAGTGCTGCAGCCGGCTTGAGGCACACAGCCCTTGCTCTCACTTGTTTCTCAACCGCTGCCAGGGCCGCCTGCTGACCCTCCCTGTCGCTTGAGGCCTTGGTGAGCTGCAGGTTCAGCTGCGCCACGTTGTCCACCAACACTGAGTGGGCAGCGGTGGCAGCGGTGAGCAGGGCATTGGCCTGCTGCAGGGACTGCTGCAGGGAGTGGCGCTCAGCTATGCCCAGGTTCACATGCCTCAGCAGCAGCTCCCGCTCGGTTTCGCTGGTCTGCAGGGCCAAGGGCAACCAGGGACGCACTGGCAGCAGCTGCATAGGTCATTGGCAGTGTCAGCCGCAGTGTCAGGCCAAAGCCAGTGGCAGGTCAAAGGCAGTGGCAGGTCAAAGGCAGTGGCATGGGCAACCTGGCATGATGTGGGCCACCTCTCACACAGCTGCTAGGTCATTGGGTGCTGAGGACATCATCACCCACGACCACCATCATCACCACCACCACCATAATCATCACATGTCAGTTGCCAACATGAGACACTGCTGTGTGAGGGATGATGGAGACTGCCATGCTCAGCTTAGGCAACCTCAAGCTGACAAAGACATTCATGGCATGCCTGACAACACCTGGCTACAGCCACCCCTGCAGCCCACACTCCCTGGCTGCCAGTGTGCTGCACACCCCTGCTTTTGACGTCATGCTAGCGTGCTGACTGTCGCCTGCCCACCTGCAGCTCCTGTTCCAGCAGCTCCTGCTCCTCCTGTGCCGCCTCCAGCTGCTCCTGCAGCTGCCCTGCCGCAGCCTCCAGCTCGCCATTGGCTCGGGACAGCTGCAACACCCGCGCCATCGCCCGGGCCACCGCTGCAGTCGCAGCCCTGCTGCCCCCCGGAGCCAGGGACCCAGCTCGCCCCACCCCGCCGCTCCCCACCCTGTCCAGACCCTGCTGCTGCTGCTGCTCCAGACTGCCTGGTGGGCTCCAGCTCTGGCCCTGCTGCGCCCTGAACCGCTGGCTGAGCAGGACACTGGCAGGGGTGGGGGCAGCGCTGGACAGGTCTGAGCTGGGGTGGTGGGTGTCCTGGGGACTGGGTGCGGAGGCCGCAGTGCTGGCAGCGCTGCTGGTGGGGGTGTGGGGGGTGCTGAGCTCTGAGCCAGGGCTGGAGGAGGAGGGGCTGTGGGGCAAGCGCAGTGGGGAGGCTGGGAGGCTCAGGGCACCAGCCTGCACCAGGGAAGCAAGGGCAGGGGCAGCTTCATGCAGTATGCAAAGCTTAGGTCACAGGTGCCAGACAATCGCCAGTGTCACAGCTAAGGTTGTTGGTTCACTCCGCTAAGCTGCCAGCCTGGCAAGCCAACTATCCTCATGGCTGCATCAACAGAGTTCAACATCAACATTGACGCTGCTATCAGTGTCAATGCTGAAGTCAAGTCTGGCATCAGGGTCAACACTGTCCTGTCCTGTGGCACCATTCTCTGCCGCATTGACGCGTTCAACTAGAAGTGGACCATGCAGGCATCAGGATCTGGATGAGCAGTTGCAGTGCTGCTGATGACAACCGTGGTGAATACTGCTGCCTGTTGTCAAGTGGAATGCCAAGTGGTGGTGGTGGTGATGGTGATAATGTTGACCAGGCTGATCATGCTGTTGTGGCAGGCGGCAGGTGCAGCTTATTGACATCGGGCGCCGCAGCGAGTACAGCAGCTGCTGCACAAAGGAGGGTCAGGCTCAGGGCTGATGGCATGTGATGGGCACCTGCCTGGTGTTGCGTCTCCCTGCTGCTGCCTTGCGTGGCAGTGACATCATGGCCTGCAGCAGAGCACAATCAGCAGAGGATCCCATTCCAGGTCCATGCCAGCTGCTGTTCACAGATCCATAGCGGTGGCATGCTTTCTTCATCTAGGCTCACACTGGCCGCCAGCAGCTTGCCCGCATACAAACAAAGCCATGGGTGTGGAGCCATTGCTGTCCCTCTGCCTAACCCTAACTCCAACCCTGATTGTAACCCTGATTGTGATAATCACCACACAAACGAGTAAGTGCCACCATTGGGTTGCCCTCAAGTAGTCTCACACACCTGTTGTGTTGGCACTCAGCATCTGTCGCTGCACCTCCAGTTCCTGCAGCAGCAGCTCCACCTCCTCGCTGTCCAGGTCCTGCCCAAGCCCACTGAGGCTGGTGGATCCTATTGGCCAAGGGGGGCTCAGGGCTGGTGCTGGCGCAGTGGGGCGGAGGTTCACATCGCTGGCAGGGCTGGCATGCTGGGCACTGCCCTCGCCTCCCTCCCCCTCCCCGCCCACAGAGCTGCTGTCATCGGGGTCTGCAAGGTACTTGGAGGCAAAGGAGGGGGTCAGCGTCTTGTGGAGGGCTGATGAGCTGCTGGCCGGAACGTGTGTCATAACACCTGCTGCTGGGGTGCTGCTTGGAGGGGCCACGGGTGCAGGGGAGGGAGTAGGGCTGAGGTCTGCGCCAAGCATGGGAGTTGGGGTGCTGGACACGCGCAGGGTGCTGGCATTGGGAGCTGGGTCCATGCCTGGCTGCTGTCCCTCAGGATCTCGTGCTTCAGCTGGTGCCAGTTGTGGCACCGGCAAAGGAGCTGTATAGGGCTGCAGCACGCTTAGGAGTTGGGTGATGGGGTGTACATGGCCTATGGCTGGCCCTGTCCTGGCTGCCTTGGAGGCGCTGTTTCCTGCCACCTGTTCATTGCCCATGCTAAGCTCAGTTTGGTGTAAGCCAGGGCTGCTGCTGCTGTGTGAGTGCATCCGTGGCGGCAGCAGATGACCAGCACTCCCATGTTGGCCTGACCCAGGGTCTTGTGGGGCAGCAGGGCTGCTGCTGTGGCTGACTCGCTCAAACGGGCTGGGCTGTGGGCTCGCGAACAGCATGTCCCACGCTGGACCACCCCGTCCAGGGTGAGGCTGGGCCACGCTACCAGCAGCCACATGGGAGCCCTGAGCCGCAGCCATGGACCAGACAGTGGCTGGCGGCGTGTAGGCCACCGTGCTAGCGTTGGTTTGGCGGCGGGCTATGTTGCGCAGCAGCTGCACCGCTGTTGCTTCTGGCACCGACTGCCCAGAATGCAGGAAGGTGAAGCAGTCCTGAGACAGCTTGCCCCCCAGCAGGCCATGTTCTCGATGCTCAGCCTTTGAGTCCGCTGATGCAGACGGCGGTGCTGAAGGAGAAGTGGCAGAGGGGCGGGTGCCCTGTTTGGCATTGTTGATGGACAGCATTGTGCCATCAGCACCTGGCTGTGCAGGCCGCCCACTCGAGCTGAACGACTGGCTTGTGATGGAGCCAGTTGTGGTGTGCACCCAGCCACCCCTTAGGCTGTCAGGTGTGAGTAGGCTGCTGGGCCCAGCCTTAGGCTGCAGCGATGGGCCCACCAGCTGCTTTGCTCTGCTGTGTGAGGACGCAGCCGGAGCTTGCTGCAGCTGCACATTGCTAGCAGCCCCCACAGCCCCCCCTACAGCACCATGTCTTGCCAGGGGGAGGGAGCTAGGTGTGTACTGGGCTGGTGTCTGATGGGCCAGGCTGCGGTGGCCGCCAGGACCACTGGTGGGTGTGAGTGGGGAACGGCTGCCATGGCTGCTCTTGGGTGCAGTGGCACCCATGCTCTGCTGCTGCTGGTGCCTGGTGGGCTGCTGGCTGGTGGGCGGCTGTAACAAAGGCTGTAGCAGCTGGTGTTGCCCACCGTGGGAGCTTGTCAGCCATTCTATGCTTGCGTGAACCCTGGTGGAGGACACTTCACCCCCGTCCTCTGCTGGTGAGTGGGCCTGCTTGGGGTTGCTGCGCTTAGAGATGGCCGACCCACTGATGCCACTTGCCATGGAGTACATCTCTGCATGTAGCAGCCCTTGCAGCGCATGTGACGCTCACGACTCATTGCAGGGCAAGGCAGCAGGCCATCCACGTCAGCTCACCTGGAGCTGGGGTGAGCAATCCTTCAAGCACGCCATGGCTGTCATTGAGGGAGAGACTGGACAAAGCAACTGTGTCCTGTTGATGGTGCAGAGCACGCTGACGTTTGCCAGAAGGCACTGGGGTTAGGGACGTGTTCAGCAGGTCAAGGGCCAGCTGCACCTGGGTGCAGGAGCGCTTATCACAAGTTGCTGCCCAATGAAAACGGGTGTGCAATGCCACGTAAATGTGGCACCTGTGTCTTTGTAGAGTCTAGATTTTCGGAGCCCACAGCTGCGGATGCCAGCCCGCCTTTTGATGCCACAGGCCGCTGGCCCTGCAAGCGTGAGAAACTACACTGTATCCAACGTGGATGAGTCGCGAAAAGGCTCACTATTGATCGCTAGTTGCTACTCGCCACGCCGGTGTTGGTTCTGTCCGCCAGCATTTGACTTTTCATTGACCACCCTTACAATGTGCCGCATGAACAAGACAAAGAGTCCTTCACGGCATCGGCTATGAAAACCACCAACTGTGCCAACATGCCAGAATTTCCCCTCTCAGCAACAAGGACTGCGAGGCTGCTGCAACGCATGTTGCCAGGGGTCGAGGCTATACAAAAGGCGAGCAAGCTGCGACAAGTTCGGGCGTTTAAATGTCAAGGCAAAAACCATGACACAAAGATGTCAGGTGAGGGAGGTGGACGTCGCTCCAAACACATCAGCACAGGGACACCTGGAGTTCTCTACACTACCCTATACTGAGCGCGTGACTCGCTCACTGGCGAGCCCCGCCGCGGGGCACATTGCTCTTGTTGTCCACGGCTAGCCGGTGTAGGTCGTCCCGCTTTTGACGTGCAGGGCCCTGCTGCTGTGCAGCCAGCATCAGCTCCGTGGCCAGCTCCTCCGCCAACCCAGGCTTCAGGCCCTTTCGCCCGCGCACATTATAGCGCTTGCGAGCGGCAGCTAGAATCCAGCGCACTGCCAGGCTGCATTGCTCGTCCTCTTGCACCGTCGTAGGCGTGTACATAATCTTAGTTCCGCGCGTGGACTGCAGCACCTTTACTAAAGGCTTCACATTCTCCACAGCTTGCAGCACAAGCTGTGCGGCGTGCAGTGGCAGCACTGGCTGCTGCTTAGCCTCAGGTGTTGCTTGGGCGACGGGGGGGCTGGGGCCAGCCCCGGCCTCGCCAAACAGTCTGAGGAGGCTGCGTGCTGCCGGGCTGCTGCTGGCATTCTTGCCGCTCCCTGGAGGCCGCACACGGCCTGTGCTTGTCTCCTGAGCTGCTGGTTCCCTGCTGGCTTCATCGTGCGCCTGCGCGGAAAAGCCTCGTACCAACACCTGTTGTGCGTGGCGCTGGATCCCAGCCCCAACCCTCACGCAGGGCCAGGTCATCAGGACTACACCGCGAAACTTGTTGCGGCCCACATTACGGTCTGAAATGTCAGTTAACCACCGCAACGACGTTTACTGCTATACAGCAATAGGTGTTATCTAACTCCGATACACAGTGCTTCGCTTCGCGTGCTCCTGGGGCTCTTACGCGACATCGCCACTTCGAGCATGTCGTCGATTCGAACGAAGTAAAGGCTTAGGAGAAAATGGCATACTCTGGAGTGCACTAAAGAAGAGTAGTAACCTCGGGGCGCGAACAGCGCGAAGATGGTCGCCCAGGACATGGACACACTGTCACTGTCCTCCTACGCTTCCACAGTTTTAACAAGCGGGCAGAAGAAAACAAAGCAAAGTCGGAAGAAGCGCACAGTTCTGCCTAGCAAGGTGGATGAGGAGCGCAAGCCATCCTTTGCAGCATCCCAGGCAAGTGACACGCTTAAATAGTGGGTGACCCATACATCATGTCCAGACTGGCTGCCCTGCACCCACTCCCCACCGCTGACGAGCGCAACTGCCACCAGGTCAACCAGTGTGTAGCCAGCCTCTCATGTCATCACCACCTTAGCCCCGTTACTTCCCTATTGCTTGAGCGGCCAGAGCTTGCCCTCCTCATCTCCTGGGCCAGGCATTGCAGTTGTGCACACCACACCACACCACGTGATGTCAGCATGTGGTGGTGGTGGTGATGATGGTAGGAGCAGAGTGCTGCTGCCACCTGCTCCAGCGCACACCACACTACACCCAGCCCTGCCCCTGGCCTGCTGCCACTGCTGCCACTTCTGGCTTGTGGTGTGCTTGGCTCAGATCCCTGCCGGGCTGTCCCAGCTGGGCAAGACAGCGGACGGGCTGCGGCCAGCCTACCTGCAGCTGGAGGTCAGCGGGACAGACATGAGCGACGCCAGCGCCCTGGTCAGCTACAGCGACCTGCAGACGCTGCTGCTCACCCACAACGAGCTGAGAGACCTGAGCCACCTGAGCCGCCTGCCCTCCCTCACACACCTGGATGTGTCACACAACCAGCTGGATCAGGTGCTGGCCTTCCGCCTGCCTCCTGGCACGCCCAGCAACCTGCGGGTCGCAAACTATGCAAGCAACAGGCTGTCGGCGCTGGCTGACATCTCACACTTCTCACGCCTCACACACCTCATGCTGGACAACAACCAGCTGGAGACAACAAAAGGTGACGAGCGGAGCTGTGAGGGTGTGGGGGGAGGGGGGGGGGAGAGGAAGTGTGGATGGGAGGGGGAGGGAGAGAGGGAAGAGAGGGAGGGAGGGAGGAAGCGGGTGGGGGGGAGATAGGGAGGGAGGAGGGAGGGAGGGGCAAAGGTTGGGGATGAGGGAGGGAGGGAGGGAGAGAGGGAGAGACATCCTCACATCTTGCCCCGTCGGCCCCTGCCTCGGCCTCTGGCCCCCACCCCCTGCTCCCCCACCCCCTCTCACTGCAGGTTTGGGTGCCGCCCCCATGCTTCACACCCTCAGCCTAGCCAACAACCGGCTGCGCTGGCTGACCGGGCTGGACTGCCTCACCCGCCTCAGGGTCCTGAACCTCACGAGCAACAGACTGCGGTGAGCAGCCCACGCTGGCCCCCTGCCTGCCTGGTCCCCTGCCTGCCTGCCTGTCCCCCTTCTTTTCAACTTCCACCCTACCACCCTAGTGGCCTACGCTCTTGCCAGTCCGTGTACAGGGTTCAAACCCAGCCCAGGGCAAGTACCCCAACCCCAGGGCAGCTGCACCCCAGGTCCTGCCATGGGCCCATGTTGCCCCCCTGGTGCCCCCTGGCTGCAGGCGGCTGTCTGAGGTATCCAGCCTGGTGGGCCTGGAGGTGCTGCAGGCGGCGCACAACGCCCTGGACTCACTGGCGCGTCAGTCCCTACCCCTACCCCTAGCCCTAATCTAACCCATCCCAAGCCCCACCTCTAAGCCCTGCCCCACACCCGACCCTAGCCCTAGCTCTAGCCCTAGCCCTAGCCCTGGGCCTGGCCCTAGCTCTAGGCCTGGCCCTGGCCCTGGCCCTAGCCCTAGCTGGTGAAGTAGGACAGCAGCAAAAGGTGAAGGACAGCACCCAGGCACAGGGCCAGGCCAGGGTACAGGCACACGGCCAGGGCAAGGGCAAGGGCAAGGGCAAGGGCAAGGGCAAGGGCAAGGGCAAGGGCAAGGGCAAGGGCCAGGGCCAGGGCAGGGGTCGGGTGTGGGGCAGGGCTGGGATCGGGGCCAGGTCAGGTCAGGGCCCAGCCAGCCAGCCGCAACGACCCCCCCAGCCCACCCTCCTCACCCACCCTCCCTCACCCCTCCTCAGGACCTCTGCTGCTTGCCTCTCTCACCACAACCCACCAATCACGCTTCCGTGCCCCCGGCTGCTCCTGACCTTCCCCCCCTGCCTCACACAGTTCTTGTGCGCTACCTGACGGACCCCCCCCCCCCACCCCTGCTGCCTCGCCCCCACTCCGGCGACCTGATGCTGCCCCCTCCTCCCCGCCTGCTGCCCCGCGCAGCCCTGGCGCCCCTGCACTGCCTGCTGGAGGTGGACGTGTCCCACAACCAGCTGGCCTCCCTGTCCTCCGTGTCAGCCTGCGCCGCCGCCTCGCTGCTGGTCAGCATGGACCTGCGGGGCAACCCCCTGGAGCGGCTGATGAGCTGCCGCCTGCACCTGGTGCACATGCTGCCGCAGGTGGCCCTGCTCAATGGCCAGCCAGTGGCACCCAAGGACAAGGTGGGAGGGGGGGGAGGAGGGGGGAGGGGGGGGGAGGAGGGGGGGCGAAGAGGTGGGGTTGGGTGGGGCATTGTGGGGTTAAGGTTGATGGGGCTGAGGTGGTGGTGGGGGGGTGTACTGGGTCAGGAGGGGTGGGGGTGGGGGTGGTGGGCAAAGTAGGTGAGGGCCATGCCTGGTGGTGATGGTTGAGCCATGTGGGCCCGCGCCTTGACCCGCCTCAGCCAGGGCGCAGGGCAGGAAAGGCCGGGTAGTAAGCCATGGTGGTGACACAGAGGTTGGCTGCCGCTGCTGCCCCTGCCCCTGCCCCTGCTGCGAGCCAGGTGTTGCCGCCCCTGCTGCTGCGGGCCAGCTGTTGCTGCCCCTGCTGCTGTGCCAGGTGTTGCTGTCCCTGCTGCTGCGGGCCAGGTGCGTGCAGGCATCATGCACGGCTCAGACGCTGAGGCCCTGCGCACCATCAGGCGCCGCCACTTCCCTGCAGGTGACCCGCCCCTTGTCAGGCTTAGTAAGCTCAGCCTCCCAACCACCCCCAACCACTCCCAACCACCCCTAACCACCCCTAGCCACACTGCGCCGGGTGCTGAGCTGAGCAGCAGGGAGGGCTGTGGGGGGTGGGGGGTGGGGTGTGTGTGGGGGGGAAGGAGCGCGGGGGTGTGTGCAGCTAGTGGGGCGAGGCGGGGAGTGGAGTGAGGAGCTACACATGGCAGCGGCCCAGCATCCTCCTCCCCAATAGCTTAGCAATGAGCTGCCAGACATTCTGCGACCCAATTACGCCTCACTCAGCTGCCAGCCAGTTACCTGGCTAGTCAAGGGCCAGGGGGGCCAGGGCCAGGGGAGTGAGGGTAGGGGTGGGTGAGGGTAGGGGTGGGTGAGGGTATGGGTGGGTGAGGGCAGGCGTGGGGCAGACATCGAGAGCCAGGCCAGGCAAGGCAGTCAGGAGGCAGGGAGGGAGGCAGGGAGGGAGGGGAGGGGGTGGAGTAATGCAACACATGGTCCATTATGTGATGTGATGAGGGGAGGCAGGCTGGAGGTACTGGCTGTGGGGTACTGGCCTCGCCCTCCTGTTCCACCACCACCACCCTTCTCTTTCCTCCCTTCTCTTTCCTCCTACTCTTTCCTGCGCTTTCCACCACCACCCTTCTCCTTCTCCGTCAGGATAATGAGGATCTGCCCCCTAACCACCTGTAACCACCCTTAACCACCTTTAACCACCCCTGACCACCTAACCAACACATGTCCAGTCAGCAACCAGGGGCACAGGCTGGGGGCAGCTGTGCGGTGCCCCCCCTCCCCTCCCACCCCCACCCCACCCCTCTCCCTTGTACCTCCTGGGGTGGGGGGCCAGGGATGATGGGGCAGCTGCCCTCACCACCCCTGACCACTCCTCCCTCCCTCGTGGACCCCGCCTGGGCGCCTGCCCCCCTCCAGTGTGACCAGTGTGGCCAGTGTGACCAGTGTGACCAGTGTGACCCGGGCCTGGCTGCAGGGGAGCTGGATGACGGAGGGGGGGCCCTGCCCCCTGCCAGTGCCGGCCTGGTGGCCTCCTACGCCGAGGTGGGAGCCTGGCAGCCCTCACCTCAGCAGCCACCACCACCAGGCCCTGGGGCACACCAGACACCTGCTGCCTAGGGAGCGACAAGCCCCACGGAACAAATATAACAAAAATAAATATCGATTGTATTCATTTGAGCCAAATGCTAGCATGCATTGTGTTAATATGTATTGTATTGATATGTTTGTTAAAGAATCTGTGCCATTTATATTCTAGTCCTCTTCTATGCATTTCTAAGCATTGTTTCAAGTTACCTGAATATCTTATGGTCGCACCCTACTGTCGTCCCTTCCGCAGACATCCACACCTTCCACCTCACCCACCTCTCCAACCGCCTGCACACCTGCCTTCTTCGCGATCAACTTTTCACTTACGACTTTCAGCCTGCCGTGCCCCTTCAATGTGCTCTGCGCTGCCCTTGCACCACGCCCTGCTTCAAACCTCCGACTTCAACTCACACGATGCCTCGCCCACCCACGTTATGTAGGAGGAGGTCGCTAACCCTGACGGCGTGGCGTCCGACCTCACTCGCTTGGATAACTGGGCGCGCTCCATCCCACGCCCCGCCGTCGCCGCGCCTCTGCCAAGCGTTCGCCCCTCCTCGCCCTCCACCGGCGCGGCTTCTCGCCCATCCTCGCGCGCCCGAACAGTGTCCCACGCGTCCCCTGACCGGGTCCAGGCGTCGGAGCCGTCGGAGCCCACCAGCCCCCGCCTCACACCGCTCCACCTTCGCCCTGCATCCGCCTCGCCCCCCGCGTCACCTCCGGACGCGGCTGTTGCTGCCGCTGCCGCCATCACCGCCTCGACCGCGGCTGTGCAGCAGCTTGCCGCGCAGCTGGCGTCCGCCTGTTCGCCAGCGGCTGACAGCGCCAGCGCCCCAGCAGCAGCAGCAACAAGGGTGAGGGAAGGGGCAGGTGGTGGTGGAGGGGGGGTGCTGACCCAGGGCAGCCAGGCAGCCCCGAGGCACCTGCAGCTAGCCCGAGTGTGCTTCCAGTGGGTGGCGGGCCACATCCAGCCACCCTCTACAGCCTCACTGCTGGCTTCAGTCCACGAGCCCCTGTTTGGGTCGGGGCAGGAGGCTGCAGCCCAAGAGGTGCTGCTGCTGGGTCCTGTCACTGGGTGAGCCACGCCCTGCTGCTGACTTGCTGCTGCTGCTGACTTGCTGCTGCTCACCTGCTGCTGCTGCTGCTGCTGCTGCTGCTGCTGCTGCTGCTGCTGCTGCTGCTGCTGACCCGCTGCTGCTGCTGACCTGCTGGTGCTGCTGACCTGCTGGTGCTGCTGACCTGCTGCTGCTGCTGACCTGCTGCTGCTGCTGACCTGCTGGTGCTGCTGACCTGCTGCTGCTGCTGACCTGCTGCTGCTGCTGACCTGCTGGTGCTGCTGACCTGCTGCTGCTGCTGACCTGCTGCTGCTGCTGACCTGCTGCTGCTGACCTGCTGCTGACCCAGCACCAGCATTGCCTGACAGCCCGCACCTCTTGCATGTCTTGATGTGTGTGCGGGAACATGGGATTGAGTGCCACAAACAGCCTGCTGTGCCCATGTCACCATGCAGCATGTGGTGTGAGCGTGCAGCCTGGCTGTTCGTCCAGCTGACCAAGGCGTGTGATCTGGAGGCAGTGCTCATCCCAGGCTACTGGAAGGGCGCAGGCACGGTCCCCCCGGGCGACTGCCTGGCCGCCCACAACCACTGCTGGGCAGGTGGGTCAGCCCACCAGGCAGGGGAGAGCAATGTGTGGGAAGTTGTGGGAGAAGGTGGGTAGAAGGTGTGTGTGGGGAGGTGCAGGCAAGCAGCAGCCTTCATCACACCGCGGTCACACACCAGCAACATGAGAACGAGTGACCCACCCCCTGTTGCAGGTGGGCAAAAGGTGTGAGACTCAGGCGTGTAAGTGTGACCCCCCCCCCCCCTGTGGCAGGCGTGAAGGTGTGTGGGCGCTGGCGGCTGGTGGACCCCTCCTGGTCCGCCCTGCAGCGGGCGCAGGCTGCAGACACGCCTGTGGCGCCCTTCTTCACGCCGCCTGAGGCCTGGCTGCACTCCTACCTCCCCCTGGAGGCGCACTGGCAGCTGCTGCCGGAGCCCGTGAGCTTGGCGGTGAGGGCAGGGGGGGAGGGGTGGGGCGGAGGAGGGCAGGGGGCGTCAGGGCATGGGAGGGGGAGGGGTGGGGGGGCGGGTGCAGGGGGTGAGCTTGACGGTGAGGGCAAGGGGGAGGGGAGGGCTGGGGGAAGAGGAGGGGCGGGGGTGAGAAGGGGAGCAAAAGGGTGATAGAACGAGGCAGGGCGGGGCGGGGTGGTGTGAGGTGGAATTGTGCGAGGTACCCCCCTGACCCCGCTCCCCCTCCTGCCACCTGCCCCTCCAGGACTGGTGGCAGCTGCCCCACCTGTCAGTGGGCTTCTTTGCCCGGGGCCTGGCCGTGATTGCGCCTAACAGCCTGGCCGCCGTCAACACCCTGGCACCCCCCAGGTGGGACCCTCTGCGCCTCAGCGCCACGGGGGGGAAGGGCAGGGCAGGGGCAGGGGCAGGGGCAGGGGCCAGGGACGGGGGACATGGAGGGTGCTGGGGGGTGGGGGGGCCACCATGCGGCAGGTCAAGGGGCAGGGGTAGGGACATGCTTGAGGGGAAGCAGGTCAGGCTTTCCACCAAGTCAACAACCCACCCCACCCCACCCCAGTTTGACCAGCTTCCAACTGGCTTCCTCACGTGCCTTGTCCCAGCCCCAGCCCTTCCCCTAACCCTCGTCTACCCAGCCGCCCTATCCCCCTGAACCCCTGCCTGCCTGACCCCCCTCTTCGCAGAGAAGGCCAGCTTCTCCCCAGCTTCGAGCTATGCCTCGCCGCGCCCCAGCTGCCTGGCACGCGGCTCGTGCAGCTACTGCGCGACGCAGGCACCCGGGAGGTGCTGGCAGTGTGGCCCCCGGAGCAGCCACCAGTGGAGCTCGCCCTGGCGCCCGGCGGCATGCAGGGCAGCGTAGCGGCAGGAGGTGGAGGTGGAGGTCCTTCTCTCCGGGCATTCCAGCAGGTCAGTGAACCTCACAGTCAGGCTGGACCAGGCTCCCGGCCTGCTCTGCCTCCCTCACCTCGCTACCTCCTGCTGCTGCTGCTGCTGCTGCTGCTGCTGCTGCTGCCGCTGCCGCTGCCGCTGCTGCTGCCGCTGCCGCTGCTGCTGCTGCTGCTGCTGCTGCTGCTTTGACAGGTCTGACATCCCGCCCCCCTGTCCCCCCCAGCCAGCAGTGCCTGGCCTGCCACTGCACCTCAGCCTGTGACACTGTGACATCGCCTGTCATACTGCCATTGCCCACTTCTGCCAGTAGCCTTGCATTACGACCTCGGGCGCCCTGCTGCCAGATCCTGTGGACAGCCAGCAGTGCCTGGCCCACTGAATGTGCTGCAGCCAGCCGCTGGCCCTGCAGCCGGCAGTGCTGGCAGGCTGACAGGCTGACAGGGCTGCCTTCTGCTCCTGACTCTGACCTCTCCGCCAACCCTGCGGGCCGACCCATGGCTCCAAGGCACACCCCAAGGCCCCTGCCCTGCTTCAAGGCCCCTGCCCTGCCCCACCCACTGGCCCTGCACTGCTCCCCTCCGCCTGCTTTCTGCCCCCAGCCCTGCCACAGTTGCCGCCGCTGCTGCTAGGGGGAGGAGTCCCTGCCGCACAGCCCAGCTCTCCCTCCCCAGCACAGCTTCGTCTCCTCACTCAGGCCCAAGGACTAAGGCCCAAGGACTCAGGCTCAAGGACTCAGGCTCAGGGACTCAGGCCCAAGGACTCAGGCCCAAGGACTCAGGCTCAGGGATTCAGGCTCAGGGACTCAAGGGCATCTGTCCTCGGCCCGCTGCCGGCAACGCTCCGCCCCACCCCCCCCTGCCAGCCTTACCCTGTGCCTTGTGCCCTGTCCCTGATTCCACCATGCCCTTCATCTTGAAAGGGCCTCTGCAGCCTCTGCCGCCTGTAAACCCGGCTCCCGTGCTTAACCCCCCAGGCCCCCCTCGTTTCATCTCTTTGCCCTAACGCCCTGGTCCTAACCCCCTTAGGTTCTTAGGTTTTGGCCCCCAGCGGTTGCCCCCCCGGGGTGTGAGCCAGTGCTCCCCTCGTGCTTGCTGTCACAGGTGGAGGCAGGCACCAGCAGCGCCCGTGTGGTGCAGTTTGGGGCCGTAAGCTGGCGCAGTGTGCAGCACCGCCTGGTCACTGCGCTGCCAGGGCCAGGGGCCTACCTGGTGGAGGTGCTGCTGGCCAGCCAGGTGATCAGGACAGGAGGACATTGGGGGAGGGGGAGGGGGAGGGGGAGGGGGAGGGGGAGGGGGAGGGGGAGGGGGAGGGGGAGGGGAGGGGGAGGGGGAGGGGAGTGGCTGTACATCATGTCCCCTACTGTGCTGTTGTGGCAGGTGCCTGGGGGCCTGGCTGTGCACCTCGCTGGCCTCCCCCGGCCCCTCCAGCTGCAGCTGGTGGAGGAGGAGGTGGTGCTGAGCGTCAAGGTGAGGCCTGAGGGCTGCGGGGCAAGGCTGGCGACAGAGTGGGATGGAAGAGGGGAAGGAAGCTAGGATGGAGCACGGTCTGTAGAATGGCGGTGTGGGGTAAGGCAGGCAGGCAGGCAGGCAGGCGGGCGGGCGGG
>JASKMD010000024.1:2514980-2582627 GCA_030144725.1 Haematococcus lacustris | reverse complement strand
AGCTTCCCTACACAGACCCCATGTCGTCCGGCGCATCGGCCATGCAATCAGTCGACCAAGTCCGTGTCCAGGATGCGCGAGCGTAGAGTAAGCAGTTTAAATGCGGGTACCGAAGCGCGAGTGACCCGGCCACCAGGGCCCAACTTTGCGGGTGTGACCAGCTGCGTGCGTACCGGCACGAGCGCGTGCGGAGCCTCCTCCCAGTATGTGGGCACCGGCCGAAACAGCCCGTCCTCACTTTCCCGCAGCCACCTGGCGGTCGATCGCGGTGTGGGGGAGCAAAGCGCGGTCAAGAAGTGCCGGAGGAGAAAGGGGAGGGGGGAAATGGTGCATGGGAGCAGTTCAGCTGGGCATAGCCTGGAGAGATGGAGAGCAGGAGAAGCAGTCCATGACCCTGGCACTCTGCCGCCCCATCATCTTCATAGCCCACCCACCCCAGCTTTCACAAATCCATCTGCATGCGGGACCTCGCGACCCACCTCACCCCTCACCCCACCCCACCCCTACCCCTGCCTCCCCGCCGCCTCACCTCAGCACCACCTGGCCTCTCTGGCTGGGCGCTCGCTGGATGCGCTGCACAAGGTTGAAAAACTTGCGGCCGCGGCTGCTCTCCCCCACAATGACCACGGGCTCCCCCACCACTTCGTCATGGGACATGATGCGGATGGCGTCCAGGGAAAGCGGTGCCCCACCCCCCGCCCCCCCCAGCCCCCCGCTGCCCAGCCGGGAGGGCTGAGGGGCGTGGGGCAGCAGGGTGGGCCGGAGGCTGGCGGGTGAGCCGGGGGGGTCCTGCGCTGGGGCCGTGAGGGGGGAGGGGGGAGGGGCGCGGGGTGTGCCAGGCCTGGCCCCTGAGCCTGGGCCTGGTTTGGATGTCGGTGTCTGTGGGGCTGCTGCAGGGCTCAGGCGGCTGGCGGCGGCTAGAGCGCGTGTGATGCGGCGGTCAGGGACGGGGGGTGGGGTAGGGGTAGAGGGCCCCCGCTGCTGCTGCTGCTGCTGACCCCCGTCCTTCTTCCACTGCTGCTTCCACATCCACTGCTCCTGCTGCTGCTGCTGCTGCTGCGCACTGCTGCTGCTGCCTGTTCACCGACTGACTGCAGCTGCGGCTGGGTCCTGATCCTTCAACAGTGCACGTCACTCCACCCCCAGCTGCTGCTGCAGCACCTCCTGCTGTCAAACTTCCCACGGGGGCTGCATTTGACCGAGGCTGCTCTTGCCCTTGCGCCTGGCTCCCCTGCCCCACCCCACCCTCTGCCTCCCCAGCCGCCCCCTGGCCCACAGCAGCTGGCTGACCCTCCCCCTCCCCCCACCAGCATTTCCAAGCTGGCCACCAGGCAAGGCTGCTGCACAGGCACCCTGCTCGGTGCCCTCCTCCCTCCCCCCTTCCACGCCTGGGCCTCTCACACGGCACTAGGCGGGCCCGTTTGCAGGGCCGACCACTTGCCGGTGTTTCTGGCTCCCCCGCACCCTCACCCCCCTGCTTCCCCCGTGCTGCCCCTGGGCCAGTCGGTGGAGTCGTGCCGTGTCGACAGCCCCCCCCGCCCCGGCCCACCCTCTTCCTGCCCGGCGCCCCCCCTCCTGCTGACTGCTGCTGGGGTGGCGGGGCTGCTGCTCTGGCCCTTGGCCCCCCGCCCCCCCGCCTGACCCCGAGCCCCCCCCCGGGCCCCTCTGCTGCTGCTCCCCCCTGCCCGGCCCCTGGTGCCAGGCGTGTGGGTGGCGGTGTCCAGAGTGCCACCGCTTGGGGGCTGCGGACCGGAGGAGGAGGAGGAGGAGCAGGGGGAGGGGGAGAGGGAGGGGGAGGGGGGGTCCTCGTAGGGGTCCTGCCAGTTGGGGTCGAACAGCTTCATGCTGATGCGCACGCAGTCCCGCATGGCCTCACAGGTGCAGCGGTCTGCTGCTTTGCCTGCAGCCACCCAGTCCTGGGGCCAGGGGAGGGGGGGGGGGCGGCAGCAGGGGCGGCAGAGGCAGGATGAAGTAGGGGCAGGGGTAGGGGCAGGGGCAGGGGTTCAGCGGCGGGGTCAGTGCCATTACATCATGTGTGATGTGCTGATTGTGCTGATACAAGGTCAAGCCTGTTCCCTGCTTTCTCCAACAGGCCCAGCATTGAGCCCCCATCCCCCTACCCCCCCTTGCCTAACCTGGCCTGCCCAGTAACCTATTCTAACCTAACCCCTCCACGCTGCACTGCCCTCAGCGCTGCCCTGACAAGGACCCACCCTGTCTTGTCTACAAACAATGACCTGCCACAGCCTTGGATCAGGTCTGTCACTAACCCTGCCACTGCCACTGCCCTGAGTTAGGTCTTTGACCACCCCTGGCGCTGCCACTGGCTGCCACTGGCTTTCTTCCCTGCCCTGACCAGGCCCCTCTTGACCCTTGCCCTCGCATGCCTTGGATCAGGTCTCTCAACCACTCCCCAGCCTTGCCTCAGGTACCTCTCTTACCTGCTCAAGCCAGGCCACTCTTTACCCTTGCCCTCCCCTTCCCGTGCACAGGGCCTGCCCTGTCCTGCCCTGCCCTGGCCTTCAGCCTGGCCCCGCCCCAGCTGCAGCCCCAGTAGCCGCACAGTCACTCACAGGCGTTGCAAAGTTGATGGCCTCCGCGCAGTTGAAGCCCATGTTGAAGCCAGCGTGGTAGGAGGCTGCGTTGAGGATCACAAACTCCCCCGGCTGCTGCTTGGCCTGCAGGGGGAAGGCAGGAGGGGCCAACCACATGCAGCCTCAGACCATGCAGCCAGCCAGCCAGCCAGCCAGCCAGCCAGCCAGCCAGCCAGCCTCCAGCCGCAGCCCCAAGGGGGGGGGGAAAGGGGGGGCGCGCAAAGCACTATAAGTTGATGACAACACAAACGTGGCTTCCCCTCCCCCCCTCCCTCCCTTACCTGTCCCCTCCCCCCTCCTCACCCTCTCCCCCTCCCTTCCCCCCTCACTCCCTCTCTCCCTCTCTCCCCCCCTGCCCTACCATGCCAGCCGTGCACCCCTCTCCTCCCCCCCTGCCCTGCCATGCCCAGCCGTGCACCCCTCTCCTCCCCCCCTGCCCTGCCATGCCCAGCCGTGCACCCCTCTCTCCCCCCCTGCCCTGCCATGCCCAGCCGTGCACCCCTCTCTCCGCCCCCTGCTGTGCCCAGCCCTGCCCTCCTGCCCTGCCTGGGCCTCGCTTACCTGCAGGTACTTGATGTTGTGGGTGCGCAGCAGCGAGGGGGACACCAGGATGTCCTTGTGGCGCACGAAGGCGGAGCAGCTGCGGGCCAGCTCCGGGAACAGGCCCATGGCCATGCGGTCAAACTTGGCGCTGTCACTAGGGGGGATGGAGTACCACACCTGGGTCCAGGGGGGCAGGGGGGTGGGGGGGTGCAGGGTGAAGGCAGCAGCAGGATGGCAGGAGGGGGGTGGGTGAACAGGGAAGCCAAGGGTGGAAGGGGGTGGAGGGGGACAGCAGCAGGGCACCATAGGGCATCTGGTCCCACATTGGTGAGGGCGACAGAGGGCGTCTGGTGGTGGGGGTGTGAGAGGGGCAAAGGGAAAGGAGTGATGGAGAGGCTGTGAGGGTGAGAGGGTGAGGTGTGAGAGGGTGAGGTGTGGTCCCACCTTGGGTGCGCCAAAGTGCAGGTAGTTGATGGACAGCAGGTCCGCATCCTCCTTGTGCCAGCTGAAGAAGGAGCGCCACATGCCAAAGTACGTCATGGGAGTGGTCACACCTGCAAGTCGGGTGAGAGGGGGGGTGAGGGGGGAAGGAAGGTGGGAGGGAGAGCGGTGGCATACAGTTGGCTGCAGGGGCTGGTAGCTGGTGTTGGCACGCAGGTGTTGGGGATGATGATGCACCAGCCACCAGCAGGTCAGCAAGGCCCAGGCAGGGTAGGAGGCGCTATCAGAAATACCAAAACCTTGCTATCAGAAATACCAAAACCTTGCTATCATGTCTGTGACAAAGAAGCAGAAAAGCAGGTGGGGGGGCCAGGGGCTGCACTGACCCCTATGGATTGTGATGTATGCAGCAATGCATCCAGGAAGACAACGCTGTCTCTGTTGAACAAGAAACAGGGACGAGGGCGGAGGGCCAGGGTCCAGGGTCCCAGGGGCTGCACTGACCAGGGATGTCTGGCACGTCCTTGTGCTTCAGCAGGTCACCCAGGTTGCGCAGGTTCCAGCCGTACGGCAGGCTCTTGTCAAAGAACGACTGGGGCGTGTCTGCCCCATACCTGGAAACAACACCAGGTCAGCAGCAGCAGGTCAGCAGCAGGGCAGCAGCAGCAGGGCAGCAGGTCAGCAGCAGGTCAGCAGGGCAACAGCAGGGCAGCAGCAGCAGGGCAGCAGCAGCAGGGCAGCAGCAGCAGCACGTGAGCACCCAGCAGCAGCAAGCACCTTGCTATGGCCAGTATGCAGGCAGCAGGCAGCAGGCAGCAGCAGCGCAGCCTCAGTCTCATGAATGGGCTTTTGCTGTGCAAGCGGTATGCTAACCGGTATGCAACACCGCATTCACACCACCTAACCCACACCGCACCCTTGAACACACCACTCAAGGCTGGAGGCCCTCAGCCAGCAAGAGCAATGCCCTAACCCCGCCAGCCCCCCCTCCTCCCCGCCCCTACGCTTGCCCGCCAGACCGGCCACAGCTACTGCGCCCCCCCTGACTCACAGGGGTGGGTTGCCTGCCAGCCCCCTCCTCCTCCCCCTCCTCCCAGTGCTTGCCCACCAGCCCAGCCACCCACACAGTAGCCCCTCCCTGCCCTCACCCCCCCTGACCCACAGTGGCGGGTTGAGGGTGACGGAGGACCAGAAGGAGCGCTCCTGCAGCTCGTCCTCCGCGTGCAGCGCCTTGCGGGCCTGCAGCCTGCTGCCCGTGTGCTCCGCCACACCTGCAGGGGGGAAGGAGGGGAGGGGGGGAAGGGGGGGAGGGGGGGAGGGGGTGTCAGGGCATGGGTTGGGAAGTAGTTTGGGAAGTAGTTTGGGGTGGGGGTGGAGGGGTCGGGTGGTAAGGGCGGTGAGGGTAGGGGGGGAGGGGAAGGGAAGGGGCCTGTGTGCTCCGCCACACCTGCTGCGCTGGCACTGCCCGCTTGCCCCTTGTGGCCGCTCAGCCGCTGCGCCTCCTCGTACGCGTGGCGCTTGAAGTCCGCCACACTCATCTCCTTCTGCTCCACTAACAAACACCTGGGCCGGGCGGGTGCAGGGGGAAAGGCAGGAGTGGGCTAGGAGGGGCAGGTGTTGGCAGAAGGGGTGGGGGGGGGCAAGACGGGCCGGGTAACAAGGAGTGTGGGGTGGGAGGCAGGGCCAGGGGAGGGAGTACATGGTGAGGCGGGAGAGTCTTAACGCACTTTGACATGCAGGGAGGGGAGGTTTGAAAGCTAGCTGAAGATTTGAAGAGAAGTGTATGTGTGTGTGGGGAAAGAGAGGGAGGGAGGAGAGGGAAGGGGAGTGGGTGCTTGCGCAGGGCAAGGGCAAGGGTGGGAAGGTGAGGAAGAGGAGGGGAGGGGCTGCTGAGCTGTGTACCTGTATGCCCCCTTGGTGCCAAAGACGTGCTGCTTGATGGGTGTGTTGATGCGCACGGCCTTCAGGTCAGGGAAAGGGGCCTTGCGGGGCCGCCAGCTCTGAGGGGGCACCACCTGCACAGCAGCACCCCACCAGCTGATGCCAGTACCCCTGCCCACCCCCTCACATGCTCAGCACCACCCTGCCTGCCTGCCTGCTTGCCTGCCTGCCTGCCTGCATCTGCCTGGCCCTAGCCTGCCCTCCTGCCGAGCCAGCCCAGCCCCAGCTGGCCACCCATGTGAGGGGCAGCCTGGCCCTCCACTGCAGCGGGGTGGTGAGCTGTAGCTGCACTGCACTGCAGGGTTAGGGTTAGGGTGAAGGTGATGAGCTGTAACTGCCTGGCCCTCCACTGCAGGGTTAGGGTTAAGGTGACGAGCTGTAGCTGAGCTGTAGCTGTGCTGGTGCATGTCAGCAGGGCTGAGCCGGCCGCCGCTGCCGCCTGGCCTCCCGCCCCCCTGCTGCTGCTACAGCCACGCGTCTGCTGCTGCTGCTGGCCTGGCCAGAGCCTGAGGCCTGGCCATTGGAAGGGAGGGGGGCCAGCACTGCCGCGCCCCCTGTTGCTCACCAGATCGCCATGCCTCTGGCCTCGCTCTACAGACTGACGCATCACCACTGTGCAGGGGGGCTGCGCACGCCCTGAGCTGCCGCTGCACCCATGCCTGCACCTGAGCCTCGTCAACATGCTGCCCCTCATCCTGCCCCTGCACCCTGGCCCTGCTGCTGCTGCTGCTCTTGTCCTTGCTCTTGCCTGTACCTCAGCCCCAACAGCAACTGCCTGCTGCTGCTCTGCGTACTCACCCAGCTGCTGCCCTCACCCAGCTGCTGCCCTCACCCAGCTGCTGCCCTCACCCAGCTGCAGCTGGATCTACCCCAGCGCTACTGCTGAAGCCATCCAGCTAGGGCTGAGGCCCCACGCCAGCCACTATGCTGCTGCTGCGGCTGCTGCCTTCCAGCTGTGGCTGCGGCTGCCAGCTGCCTCCTCCAGACTCCAGCTGCCTGCTGCCTCCCAGATACCTGCTGCTGCCAGGTGAGAGGGGGCCAGGCGGAGGGGGAGGGGGGTGGGAAGGGGGGAGGGGGGGGCTGTGCCTGACGACCTGTGCACCCACCTTGAACATAGGCAGGTTGGGTTCCTGGCGAAACACCTGGGAGGGGCAGGCAATCAGGCAGTCTGTAGGGACCAGGTCGTGTCAGCTGCTAGCTGCCAGCCAGGGTGTGTGGGTTTGACTACTCGATGTCCTCCAGCTGCCAGCTGCCAGCTAGGGGTTGTGGCAGGGGGCTGTTGCTGCCAGGGGCTGACCTGGGGCTGGCCACCCTAGACTCGGCCCTGACCTGGCCCTGGCCCTGGACACACTGACCCTGTCTGCCCTCTCTGCCTGGCACTCAGTACCTGACATTGAGTCAAGCAGCGGCCCTGGCCCTGGCCCTGACCCACACAGAGCCAGCTCACATTGCTGACGTACTCCACGAAAGGCTGCTCAAACTCCTGCTTGGTGGGCCGGAACACCGGACACCAATTTGTGCTCGACATCCCGCGCTAGTCGCTGTCCATATTCATGCCGACACGGCGCTTCCAACGGGATGGGCTGCACCCGAGCTGATAAACTCGGGGCGCCGCTTGTTGCTGCAGGCTGAGTAATGCTCAGGCCGCAATGCTCCCCAGCTGCTCGAGGCTGCAGTGCAGGTTCAGCGGTTCGTCGACGACAATTTCCGGCTGCACATGCTCGCTGCTGCCCCGCCCCGCATGCCGAAGGACAAGCACGCAGGGCGGGCCTTGGAGTAATCACGGCCAGCGTGCACAACACGAGGTCGCATAGGCTAGATGACCCACTTGCTGCGGAGCCGCTCAGAAAGACCACGCGAGGACGTAGCAATCCACGGAAGGCGCAAAAGTTCAAAGATCAGCCCTCGCGACCACCACACTTGTGCCGGATAGAGCGGAGCAGTGCGCAAGCCCTAGGCTAGGCCAAGCTTGTTGCTAAGTTTTGCGACCAGGGGTTTCGTGGGGGGGGGCTACTGTGGCTTGCTCTTCTGCTTTCAATGATCGGCAGCGCTAAGCTGGAATGTTGGCTCGCTTTTAGTACAGTTCGTCAGTATCTGTGTAGCATGAGGATCAAAAGTTGTGTGGTTCCATTGCGTTTGCTCTCAGCGCTGCTAGGTCCTGATGTCAGAGAAGACAGCTACGTAGCATCCTTTCAAAGCTACCTCTTTAGTGTGTCTATGGGCCGCGTGCATGAGGCTACTTGGCGTCTCATTGATTCCGACATTCTGCCGGGTACGACCTACAAGGCAGTCATGAAGTACTCCATCTGCACTCCACACTCATCAATGTAGACAGAACTTTGGATTGTGCCACGTGTGTGCATGCGGGTAAACTTGCCTGGGTTGCACGAACACATGTTTTGTGTCCGTTGTCCTCCCACGGGCACAGGCAAATGAAGCCCGGGCTTGACACGCTCCCAACAGAAGTGCTCGATGCAATCTGTCAGCCGCTCGTGTCCGCGCCAAAGTCCCTGGCCGCACTGAGCCTGGCATGTCGAGTGACGAGCGCTGCAGCGTCACGTCAGCTTCGTGCATTGCGATCAAAGTGGACACAGTGGCAAAGCAGAGCTCCCGCACCACGCACCGCATCAAAACAAGAAGCTGACAAGCTGGACCAGCCGTTGCTGGCTTTCATTCTCGACGAGGCGACACGTCAAAAGACGCTCCGGGACTTGGACGGCAAAAGCCGCAAGTGGGTGCATTGCCGGGCTGAACAGCTCGGCTTGACGACGCAAACGACGAGGCGGCGCACCATTAAGAAGCTCGGCATGTACGGCGACGTGGTGGTGCGGAAAAGCCCGGGGTGGCAGATGGCTTGGGATGCACCCCCCGCGATCGCGCCGCGGTACCCGCAGCCTCGGTCATATGGTCGCGTGACGCGCGAGACGTGGTCGAGCTCATGCGAGAGATGTGATCGTACGCTGGATGCGTGGGAGGCGCTTTACAGTTTGTCTAGCAAGGAAGGGCCACTATGCGACGAGTGCGTCTATAACGGCGACGACGACCTCGGTTCGTACAAGTGGGAGGCGAAGGCAGACTTCTGGCAGCGATGAACCGGCAGACTTCTGGGCAGCGATGAATCTGGGCAGCCTAGCCGTCTCAGTCGATAGTTCTCTACTGACCCTATGTCCGGACCCTGGTTGTGAGTTATATGCCCCATTCACCTCAACTGCATGCCTGCCCCCCATCACCCCCTGCTCTGCCCTTGCACACACACCTCACCTCTGGTCCAGCTGGGCAGCAGAGGTGCAGGCCTGGCCCCCCCCGCTCCCGGCGCTCCTCAGCTCAGCCCCTTGGTTAGGGTTAGGTGAGCATCATGCACATCAACAACAAGGCTGGAGGGGGTGGCAGAGGCTGGTGCATTTGAAGCAGGCAGTGGAGTTGAACAGCAGCAGCAGCAGCAGCAGCAGCAGCAGCAGCAGCAGGGGTGGGATGGTTGATGGGCCAGCTTGGATGGCCCGGGCTCAGCGGCCGCGGCTGTGAGGCATGATGACGCTCTGCAGGGCTGGTGGTGGCGGTTGGTTTGTGCCATACATGACATTGACAGGTTAGGGGCCTTGGCCACAACCCCCCTCCTCTGGCTGCTGCATGTACTCACGAGCTTGCTGGAGCTGCAATAGCTGTTGTGCAGGTTCAGGCTGTGTCAAACATTAATCGTTGTTGGCAAGCTAGTGCCATAAAAGAGTTCAAAAACGTTGCTTACATGTGTGAGGTGTTGCCTATGGGTTGACTGATGCTGCGCACAATCCTGCTTGCCTTGACGTGTTGATGTTGACTTGCACCATCCAGTTGCTACCAGGACGCCAGCATGCTGCTGTTGGCTATGATGGCCCCCATGATGGCTGGTGCCCATGATGGCTGGCCCCCATGATGGCTGGTGCCCCCATCTGGCCCCCATCTGGCCCCCATCTGGCCCCCATCTGGCCCCCATCTGGCCCCCATGATGGCTGGTGCCCCCAAAACGACTTCTGGCGGGCGTCATGGGCTGTCAATAATGCACGCTTGTTATAAGAATCTTCCCTTCAACTACACAGCATGCGCGGCATCTATTTCTCCCGGTCTCTGCATGGCAACTATGACATGGAGGATTAATCGTCGCCATCATTGACGTCAGATCTCCCATTCTCCCTCGTTCTGACGTCGGACATTTTCCCCCCCGCCGATCCCGCCTCGAATGCGGACCGATAGGGGGTTCGACGCCGACTGAATTCGGCCCATTGCGTCGATGGGGTAAGCTGTCGATTCGATCAACCCTCCCGGTTACTCCTTGCCGATTTTCGGCAATATTATTGGTACCAAAAACGGCAAGCCCCCGCAAGCACCCCGTCTGTAGTGTTTGTCCACGCTAGAGGCCTGTAGGTACGGCATCTCAGGCAAGTGCGGCGTTCAGCTTACAGGTGAGCCAGCACATTTATTGGTACACATTTAGGCTGGCCATATCGATGCTCAGCTCACTAATGTAGGCCATCCCAGTGTCCTAGTGTTGCTCGCGGTTACAATATGCACGTTGCAGGCGAATGTCCTGCATCGCGGCCTCGGTGCTGAGAGGGCGGACAAAGGGCTCGACAACTCCTCTTAGTCCCGACACCAACACATCAGCACCTAGACACCGTAGGCAGAAGCGCCCAGGTCAACAGCCTCCACCTCGACAACCTCCTGCACCAGGCACCAGGAGGAGCATGGAGAAGCATTAGAAGACCAGCAGCAAGAAGAGGAGCAGCAGCAGGAAGAGCAGCAGCAATGGAGCAGAGCTGGAGGAAAGCAAAACAGAGACTGGAGTGAAAGGAAGAGGGTGGAGGATCAGCACTGGACCGCGTTGAACAAGTGCATGCGGCGCTCGTACATCAGCAATGCACCACAGATGGAGGAGTGCTACTCTCACAAGCGCATGCAGGTGCAAAGCAACTTCCAGTCTTCACTGGATGTTGCTTGGCCCAGCTGTTGTGGTGTGGCAGGTTCTTGTCAGCAGGAGAGCCTGCAGCCAAGAGACTCACTGCCCGCCGAGTATGTGAGCATGGACTACCGCGTTCCTGTTTCAATCCCTTGCTGGTGGTGCACAGACTGTGAGCAACATGTCATGCCTGACTTCACCCTTGCTGGTTGCTTCCCCAGCTCCCCACAGAGGCCAAGTCTCTTGTTTAGCCTCACCCTGATGAAGGCTCTCACTGTCTTCCAGTCTGGTCGCCTATCCATGACGGGTATGTGACCTTACTTGTATGATTGATGCTAGTCATGGTCTTGCTAGTCATGATGCGTGTCGTGCCTATGCAGTCTTTGCAAGCGGCATCCATGCCGCACACCGACCTTATGAGCTCTTTCTCGACCCAACAGACCAGCCCATCAAGGCAGAGCTACTGACAGAAGCGCACTGCAACTGGCTCCGCGCCACAACCCGCGTCACACACCTGGACAACTTGCTGCCTGGCGTAGAGCTTAGTGGCGGCCCGTTTGCTGATTGCCCATGCTGTGCAGGTATGGTCCTTCATCTCATTGTCTACTATTGTTTTGCTGGATGGTGTGTGTGTGTCTGTGTGTTTGGTTGATGCATATGCTTTTAGGCACAGAGCAAACAGCTGAGGATGGATATCATCGGTGTGCATGTGCTGATGGAGTCACCAAGCTGAGCAGCTATGCTGGAGTGGGCCGAGCAACTGCACACATCTAACCAGCCACCTTGATCATTCCAGCGAAGGGCTTGAGGGTGATGTGCAACATCGCTTCCTTACAAACGCTCTGTCACTTCCCAACCTCATGGCAGATGCAGGGGGGCCATCATTCGATACAGAGCAGCCTGGCTGCTCAGCGAGCCTAACTTGTTGTCGCCCAGAACTCAACAAGTCCGTTGGCCCACCCGTGAGCATCCACGGTCTCATCGGCTTCTGCTGCAGCCATGGAGTGCCACTGCTTGGCATGTTTTGCAACATGAGGACGCCTGAGCAGTTTGCGTACTACCTGCTTGCCCTCGCCATCCTGATGAACTTCTGTACAGAGTTCTACATTGACTTTGGTTGTCGTCTAAAGGTGTGTTGTTGGTGTGTTGCATCGCAACCAGTAAAGCCTCTCCCTGCCCTCATGTACTGCATCGTTTTGCAGATCACCAACGGTACGTTGATGCCATGGGATATCCGAGTGAATGGAAGGACGCACGCATCTTGGTCAACTGGATGCATGGAGCCTCCCACGACCAACGCTGTCAAATCATTAACAACGGCCGGTTCCAGCCACGCGCAGGTTGGCGGTATGGCGAGCAATGTGAACAGCTTTGGAGTATGATGAAGGTTCGTGCGTGCACCGTTTAGCATCTGATACCGTCACGCTCATACCCCTCCCTTGGTGATGTACCCATGGTGATGTACCTGATGATGTACAGGATCTGGCTGGTGTGACGCGCTACATGACACTCGCGCATCGTGCAGATGTGTTGCAGAGCAGACTATCACAGATTGCTCTGTCAAAGGCTACCGGCATGCTCGAGTTGTTACATAAGACATGGAAGGACATGGAGAAGAAGAAATGTAAGCGGCCACTATCACACTTGACAAGCAAAACACATATGACACCTACAATGCTTACTGCCCTCTGCTGCCACTGTATGCTCGCAGTAAAGGTGGAGGAGGAGCTGACAGCTATAGATGGTGGCCTCACAAGCCGGTGTGTTCAATGGGAGGCAAGCGTCCTGTCCGGTGTGTTCAATGGGAGGCAAGCGGCAAGCGTCCTGTCTTCCTGCAAGCCAGCCACGAGCAATTGATGCTTGGAAGGTGTTTTACCATTGCTGCCAGCATAGTTAGCTATCATTGTACGCATTCAACATGTCAAGCACAGAAGATGCATTGCATTTGCTGGCGGTTGCAGGCAGATTATGTGGAGCTGGAGCTGCAGCGGCGTGTATGGCTTGTCATGACGGGCCAGGAGGCCGATGCAACGTCCTTGCAGCTGACCCCCACCATGATGGGACTCCTTCATAACAAGGGGTGGCAACAGAAGACGTTTCACGCGAGGCTGACAACCTTGGAGCTCAGGCGCCACATCAGTGCCGAGGAAGGGCTGGGCATGGAGGACACACACCATGGGCTGGAGTTGCTGAAGGCTCGCAGAATTGCCGGGTGTGTGACTACTACTAATGGGTAGGGTATGCGTGGGGGCGATTAGGACTATGCATGCGCATATGCATATGCATGTGCATGTGCGCCTATGCAAGTGTTGCATATAGGAAGGGTTGAATGGCTAGTCATCACAACTGCGATGTGCATGCTCAGGTGTCAGTTCAAGGTCGAATGCCTTGTGGCTGAAGCTGCGCAACTACAACTTGATATGGACAGAGAAGGCTGCACTTGCAAAGCCACAAAGCGCATGGCCATAGCGCGGGGACGCAAGCTGGCTATGGCCAAGAAAGAGCTGGTGGATATGTCGGAGTGGCAGGCCTTCAACACTGCATCGTCACCGTGGATGAGGCAGTCATCAACTCGTGGATGAGGCAGTCATCAACTCGATGGTGGCGGGTGCAGTTGCGCCGTGGGCCCTTGACCCGTCCTCTCCTGGAGGAGCCACCCTCTTGTATGGCAAGCGCTTCTTTCGCTGTTATGGTGCCTTTGTAGTGTCATAGTGCCCTGATAGTGCTTGTTGCTAGCTCAGCGGCCTAAGCGTTGTATTCCATCTTCTTCTCCTACCAATCCATCTTCTTCTCCTAACAATCATGGTGTAACAGTAGAGTTTGTGCGATCAGGATGCATGGTCGGCTGAGGCATAAGTGCCGGCTTGCAACCGTCGAGCATGCTGACTTGTGCGGCTATTGCTGCCGCTGCGGCTGTCTACATACTTATCGACAGCCTCCGAGTCGCGCAGTGGGTAGTGCAGTGTACTTACATCGTAAAGACGTCGTAAAGAACTAATCCATCCAGAGAAGAGTAGTCATTGCAAGCAGAAGCAAAGCAAGTCCATCAGAAGGCTGCAAGAAGTCTGAAGCAAGCCCCTCCAGCATCTAGCACTCAAGAAGTCCCCCGAAAAGTCCCTAAGCATCGCAAGATCTCGTCATAAGTAAGATGCAAATCAAATCTCACAGAATCTTGCATGGAGAAAAGAAACACGAATCTACCATTCATCCTAGCTGAGTGTCTGGACTGTTACACTCTCCCCCACTCCGAAAAGCTACGTCCCGGAGCTTGCAGTTTTGAGATGAGTTGTGTTAAAATCATGCAACAGCAAGCACAGACAGGCAGGCAATGACAGGCAGGCAGGAATAGGCTACATGCAACAGACAAGCAAATGTAACGTGCTCCATGCAAACCATGCTGCAACTATGAAATCAGAGTCTTGAGCTGACCGTCGTCTCGTTCCCCTCCTCCATCCAAAGCTGACTGAAGAAACCATTGTGGCACAAACTGAGAAACAGAAGATGTGGTAGTTGTGTTCAGCGCAGGTTGCAATGGGTGATCAGTCCATGCCGGCTGCATAGTGCTTGAACAGAGTGGTGGGACATACGCAGACATATGCCTTGTCCCTAACCAAGACGATGGGTGTATCATGTGCCTCACATGTCAGGTTGGAGCTATTGTGCCAACAGGGATACAAAGCCTGCGGAGCCCTCAGCCAGTGTGGAACAACAGATTGCCCGCGATTGTGAACTGGCATGCTTTGCCAGCCAATGCAGCCGTGTGAGACGCTGGTACTGTGCACTTTGAGGTCAACTGAGGTGCGAAGCTCAAGAGCCTAGGCGTATGTGCCCGATCGATTGGATGCAGAGGTGTGTGTGCCTGACTGCATAGTGTGTGGCCCATGCATGAGTGAACATGAGAGAAGCAGCAAAGAGGCTGCAACCCTAGGCAAATGCATGATCGCTTTGCCCCGTGCCGTTGTTGTGTGCTACCTCAGGTGCTACCTGGGCTGCCATGATGTGCGCATGCCGTGCGCTATGCGACTTGAGTGTTCTGGCAGGCTGCTGGGCTGGGTAGCGCTGCTGCCATGATGTATGTGTGCTACCTCAGGTGCTACCTGGGCTGCCATGATGTGCGCATGCCGTGCGCTATGCGTCTTGATTGTTCTGGCAGGCTGCTGGGCTGTGTAGCTCTGCTGCCATGATGTATGATTGCCCTAGTCTCTGCAAGGAATGCAGGAGTGTAGGCTGTAGCTGATGTCTCTGTGGCGGAAGCCAGCAGGATGCATGAAGCTAGAGATGTGTTGTGTGCGTCTCTGTGGCTGATGCCAACAGGGTGCAATGGGACTGCGGCTCTGTGAGGTCTCGCTCAATGCGGGATGCGGCGTCCCTACGACTGTACCTGTGCAAGGTGTTCTCCTCGTAGAAGTATAGAAAGCATCCGAGCTGTCCGCTGTGAGGCTCCGCTTGTGCTGGGCTGCAACTGGTCGAAAAGTCGTCAGATAGCGATGTCGACAGTAGGACTGTGGGCTGGAGATGCGGCGAAGGGTGGCGAATGGCGCACTGATCGCTGGGTCAGATGAGAGTGCATGCCTTAGACGTCGAGATATGACTACTGGGCTGGCCCCCATGCCACTTTGCCCTGCTTGTCATTTCTGTCAGCTTGAGACGATGCCTGGTAGGTTGATTTCAGGCTGCCAGCTGCATCGTGTGGCTCTCTGCAGGCTGGTACACTGCAGGGTATTGTTCTCTGCTTGGGCAGGGTGATGTTGTTGGTGGTCACATGTTGGGTGTGCTCTGTGCCTAGAGGTGGCCAGGTATGTGTTGTTGCTGGTGTTAGGCGTCTCTGCATAAGGCAGGAGTGCAGCTATGTGTTCTCTGTTTGAGCAGGCTAATTGTGTTGATGGATATGAGGCTCTGCATAGGGTATGGTGTGTAGGGATCTGCAAGGATGAGGTTGTAGGGTTGTGCAGCCTAGTGTGCTGCAGGGTCTCAGCACGGCGCTGGATGTGTGTTGGCTGCAGTTTCACTATGAAGTAATTCTGCTAAGGGCAGGCTATGGACGGTTGGCTGCTTCTTTGGCCAGGTTTGGTGCAAGGCTCTCATTGGCTGGGGTGGTGGCGGGGATGAAGGTGGCAAGCAGCGCACATGACATTGTGCAAGGCAAGCTAAGCATTTCTCCGCGTGAGCGGGACAAAGCAAGTTAGCAATCAGGAAGCCTCTGCAACAGCAGGCTCCGCGCCAGCGGGATTCTCCGTGTGAACGGGCAAAGCAAGTCAGCAAGACAAGCCTCTGCAAACGCAGGCTCCGCATAAGCGGGATCTCCGTGTGAACGGGAAAAGCAAGTCTGCGAAACGGCAGTGCAAGCACAGCAGGTACAGGCTGTACAGCGACTTCTAGAAGCAGGAGTCTCTGCAGCAACAGGCACAGTGACAAGCGCTGGAGCTGATGCCATCAGTTCCGGCTCCAATGGCACCTCCGACTGAGTTGGGTCCGGTGTCACTGCGCAAAGGTCGCGATGAACGAACAATTGCGGAAACCAGACGTAACAGTAGTGTTTGTGCGATCAGGATGCATGGTCGGCTGAGGCATAAGTGCCGGCTTGCAACCGTCGAGCATGCTGACTTGTGCGGCTATTGCTGCCGCTGCGGCTGTCTACATACTTATCGACAGCCTCCGAGTCGCGCAGTGGGTAGTGCAGTGTACTTACATCGTAAAGACGTCGTAAAGAACTAATCCATCCAGAGAAGAGTAGTCATTGCAAGCAGAAGCAAAGCAAGTCCATCAGAAGGCTGCAAGAAGTCTGAAGCAAGCCCCTCCAGCATCTAGCACTCAAGAAGTCCCCTGAAAAGTCCCTAAGCATCGCAAGATCTCGTCATAAGTAAGATGCAAATCAAATCTCACAGAATCTTGCATGGAGAAAAGAAACACGAATCTACCATTCATCCTAGCTGAGTGTCTGGACTGTTACACATGGGGTGCTCAAGTGCGCTGCTGCTACAAATTCTCATGAGTTTGTAAGTAATGCTACAAATGCTACAAATTCTCATGAGTTTGTAAGTAAGCGTGCTGCTACCTTGTCCTTGCAAACAGCCGGATGCAGCGGGGCCCACCACCACCTTTACATAAGGAAGCAGACTTATTGCACTCTCACACATTACATCTCCGACTACACCATGCATGTTCCTTTAGTTTGCTCCAAAGCCATCATGCTGGTAGTCAGGTCCCACAAGGTCTGCAGTTAAGTCTCCCGGTCACACACATCCCTCCCAGGGAGGTCTGAGCAGCACCTGAGAGGGATGCCACCTCTAAACGGCTTCCCTTGCGCCGTATAGCCTAGCCAACTATCGCGCAAGCCATCAGCGTCGAAGGCGTCGCTGTAGGTGCCAAAAAGGCTGGTCAGCCTGCTTCGCGGCACGCAACCTGTACCCACATCAGCCACAGGTGTGGTTAGCACTGTGGTGCAAGCTTAACAACATCAGTCGATGGCATCGCAGCCTAGCAGCGGTTACAGCAGGCGGTTACGGATGGCTTGCACGCTGTCTGGGGCCGTGTTCAGTGTAGGCCCGTTTTCGGCGTTAGACCAGTGCGCCCCGGATTTGATACTCCAGCTCTCAGGACAGGTCGATAATGTCGTGACTGGTCTCCACCACGCGCGAACACCACAACGCAGCGTGCCACAAAGCAGAAATCAAACGAGCACCAGCCAGAGCAGGAACAGGTTTAGCTACGGGAACAGCAGGAGGAGCAGCAACAAACGCGACAGCATGAGCGCCAGTAGAGGCAAGGGAGTAGTGTTTGGGGAGGCTAAAGCAACTTCATGAGCTTGCTGGTGAATGTGCAGGTGGCGATGGCTGGCAAGAGCAACATTGGCGAGAAGCGTCTGGAGGAGTTACATAAAGAATGCATAGCTTCAGCCAGAAGGGGCAAAGCAATGACGAATGCTCTTTACAGGATGAGGTTGAGGTACCACTGTATTGGGCAAAGGTACCAAGAGCGGCACCGTGGAGCCACCTTTCTGGAGTTTAGCTCAACGGGTAAATGCGACAAGGCCAACAGACTGACTTGCCACACTCCCAGGGCAGAGTTGTCCACTGACTCGGCCATCATGATAGCCTTCCACATCTTGCTCAATGGTGTGTTCAGCGTTGACTCAGCCCTACATGAGCCCTCAGCGAAGATTGTGCACAAGGCAGCTTTGAGCCTCATGCGCCAGTCTCATCTCAAGCTCACACCCAAAGACGTGAACAAGCTCACAATGCAGGAGCTTCTTGCTGCCGGTGATGACAGCAGTGATGAGGATGAGGATGAGGAAACCACAGGTGGTGCTGATGCAGCTGCTGATGCAGCCACCGGCACGCAGCCTCTGGGTCAGCAAGCACCAGGTGGTGCTGCAGCCACCGGCATGCAGCCTCTGGGTCAGAAAGCAGCAGGTGCTGCTGCACCCACCGCTACGCAGCCTCTGGGTCAGCAAGCAGCAGGTGCTGCTGCACCTACAGGCACGCAGCCACTGGGTCAGCAAGCAGCAGGTGCTGCTGCACCCACTAGCACGCAACGCCTGGGACCATGGGCAGCAGCTGTAGGGGCAGCCACCGGCACGCAGCTGCTGGGTCAGCAAGCAGCAGGTGCTGCTGCACCCACTGGCACGCAGCCTCTGGGTCAGCAAGCAGCAGGTGCTGCTGCACCTACAGGCACGCAGCCACTGGGTCAGCAAGCAGCAGGTGCTGCTGCACCCACTGGCACGCAACGCCTGGGACCATGGGCAGCAGCTGTAGGGGCAGCCACCGGCACGCAGCCTCTGGGTCAGCAAGCAGCAGGTGCTGCTGCACCCACTGGCACGCAACGCCTGGGACCATGGGCAGCAGCTGTAGGGGCAGCCACCGGCACGCAGCTGCTGGGTCATAACCCATAAGCATAACCCAGCTTGAACTCAGCCTGACCCTTGCCTGACCCTAGCCTGACCTTAGCCCTGACCTGACTGTGACGGAGGTGACAATGTGACAAGGTCAAGGATTGAGATGGGACAAGATGTGACTTGTAGAGAAGATGCCATGAGGTTGCTCCCCCTCTTGATGATTGATGGCTCACACCGCTTAAGCCGTTAGGCGTTGTGTCCCCCTGTAAGTGCAATAACAAAGGTTCAAACGCCCCCCCTCCTGGGTCTTGGTACTTCCTGTAACCCACTTTAGGGCCGGGTGCTCGAAGAACATGTAATAAATGTAAACCCGTAAAATGAGGCGCGTCGCCTAATATAGAGGACAGTGGGAGCAGTCACGTGCGTATGGCGGCTTGGGAGCATGTACTTGGGATTTTGGGGGTTATGGAGTATGGGGGTAATGGTGTGTGGTGTACTTGGGGTGTATGGGTGTGTATGGCTGTATGGGGGCTGCAGCCGGGATGTATGGGTGGGAGTTACTTGGGGGCTGCAGCCGGGATGTATGGGTGGGAGTTACTTGGGGGCTGCAGCCGGGATGTATGGGTGGGAGTTACTTGGGGGCTGCAGCCGGGATGTATGGGTGGGAGTTACTTGGGGGCTGCAGCCGGGATGTATGGGTGGGAGTTACTTGGGGGCTGCAGCCGGGATGTATGGGTGGGAGTTACTTGGGGGCTGCAGCCGGGATGTATGGGTGGGAGTTACTTGGGGGCTGCAGCCGGGATGTATGGGTGGGAGTTACTTGGGGGCTGTCCGGCTCTTTACAACGACAGCTAACAGCGCCTTGCTAGACACGTTTGGGTTAGGGACAGACAAGCACACAAAAACACTACTCCCACTGCAAGCGAGCTGCTCGCTTCAATTCCTTGGCAAACCATGCCATATGCTGCGCCACATAGAATTGCTGACCCTCACTCAACAAGGGCAGGGAGGCTGTGCATTTTTCATGATTGTGACGCAGCCACGCCTTGAGCCGGTTCAACTCCAGCTTCAGGATGCCTTGCTGTTCACGTATGCGGTCCTGATCGCTGTACAGCTGAAAGAAGCGCTTGCCATGGTGCAGGGTGACAGCCCCTGATGTCGACGAGTCTTGTACCCATGGTGGGGCTGTACCCGCCACCATGCAGCCGATGACAGCCTCCGGGAGCCGCAAGGCTGCAGGCTGCTGGGAGGTGCCAAGCGCCTGCCACTCAGCCATGCACAACAACTCCTCCTTGGCCTGTGCTCTCTTGCGTGCCTGCGCCTTGGCCAATCTCTTCGTCTCCTTGCAACTGGGGCCCTCACGGGCCTTGGCTGCCTGAAGCTGCATGACATCTGCCACAAGGCTCTCAATTTTAAAGTGGCACCTATATGCATGCAAGGCGGCATGATGTTAGCTTATTGTTAGCAGTATGGGTAGATGATGTGGGCTGTCATGATGATAGCATGACATACACACAAACAACAAACTGGCTGGCTGGTTGTGGTGAAGCTGTCATTGACTCACGCAGCAATCTTCTCTGCCTTCAACAACACCAGTCCTCGCTGCATATCTGCCTTGCTTAATCCCGCCTCCGCATCCACACGGTGCGCCACCTCCAAGCTGAGTTGTTTCCTCTGGATGGTCTTAAGCTGCCAGCCTTTGCAGGTAGCCCACAGCAGCTGAATGATGGTTGGGGTGAGGGGCATCGGGGGAGGTATGGCTTGGCCATCCATTGCGCGCCAAGCAGGTAAGGGCCAGCAAATAGAACGCGAACTGCTCCGGTGTGGGCATGTTGCAGAACAAGCCAAGCGCAGGTACACCATGGCAGCAACAGAAGCCGACCAGACCATGCACGCTGACAGGCCCACTCCTACTGCTGACTTCTGGTCTTGAGCAAGACAAGTTGGTTGCGCAATCATCGTCATGTGGTCCACCAGCGGTAGTGCCAAGCAGATGGTTCAGGGACAGCTCTCCACTTTTGAAGCGCCTCTGGACATCACCCTTAAACCCATTGCAGTCCAGATGGCTGCTTAGGTGCGGCTGTATGGCGGTGGTGGCCTGGCCGACACCGGAGTAGCTGCTGAGCTTGGAGACTGCATCACCACACAAGCAGTAGTTGTAGCCATCGCTCTGTGTCTCGCTTGATCCTACACATGCATGGAAAGAAGCTTTGAGATGCATGATTGGAAATGCATGTACTTGCATGGCAGTACTAAGAGAACACTATCACGTACCTGCACAACATGGGCAATCTGCAAAGGGGCCACCAGTGGGCTGGAAGTCAGGCAACAAGTTTGCCAGGAGGGCGACACGGTCTGTGGTGCGCAGCCAGTTGCAGTGCGCCTCCATCAAAACCTCGGCTGTGATGCGCATCGGCTTCAATGGCAGCTCCACGCGTTGTTGCCGCTCTGGCTGCTCCGGCTGTTCAACGATCTGGCAGCTGTCAACAGGGTACAGGCTGTATGGCCGGTGTGAGGCATCCAATGCATTAGCAAACACTGCAAAGGGCATTGTGGGCACGAGCTTTAGGACGTAGTTTGATGTGCTTGCAAAGGCTGCTCAAGTTACAGCATGGAATCTCACCTGACATGGAGACACCATCCTGGCTCTGCAAGACAGAGAGAAGTTCAAGAAGGGTGTGGCTGAAAAGCAAGCCAGGCCTTTGCGGGGTGCTGGGAAAACAACCAACGCGAATGAAGTCAGGCATGACCTTCTGGTTGCAGGTTGTACACCACCAACGAGGAATGGAGACTGGTACACGATGGTCACAACTCACATACTCAGCTGGCAGTGGGCCCTTGGCATAAGGCTCCAGCATGGCGCTGCTTGGTACCGGTCCTAAGCAACAGCAGGCATGCCCCTCCCACGCACAGTCCAGCTTCATTTGCACATGGTTTTGGACGAGCTTGCCCTCGTCTAGATGACACTGCTGCAATGCTGGAGAAGCATCAATGTAGGAGTGGCGCATGATGGGAATGAGCTTTCGCCACTCCTCATTCAAACGTGCTTTCCTCTCTCCCCAAACACTACTCTCTTGCCTCTGCTGGCGCTCATGCTGTTGTGTTTGTTGCTGCTCCTCATGCAGCTCCTCCTGTTGCTCCTCATGCTCCTGCTCTGGCTGATGCTCGTCTGATTTCTGCTTTGTGGCACGCTGCGTTGCGGTGTTCGCGCGTGGTGGAGACTGGTCGCGACGTCTTCGGCCTGTACTGGGAGCTGGAGTATCTAATCCGGGGCGTACTGGGGCACCGCCAACAACGGTCCTGCCTCTCAACACAGAGCTAACCAGCCCGGACATTGTACCTGCAATGTGCAAGCCATCCGTAACCGCCTGCTGTAACCGCTGCTAGGCTGCGATGCCATCGACTGATGTTGTTAAGCTTGCACCACAGTGCTAACCACACCTGTGGCTGATGTGGGTACAGGTTGCGTGCCGCGAAGCAGGCTGACCAGCCTTTTTGGCACCTACAGCGACGCCTTCGACGCTGATGGCTTGCGCGATAGTTGGCTAGGCTATACGGCGCAAGGGAAGCCGTTTAGAGGTGGCATCCCTCTCAGGTGCTGCTCAGACCTCCCTGGGAGGGATGTGTGTGACCGGGAGACTTAACTGAGGTCTGATAAAATGGCTGAAAAAAATGTACCGTCACTTTTTGTCGCGTATACTGAACTCCAAGAGGTCAAACCGCGACGCCCCGCTGCGGCGTGGTGCTCCGCAGCTTGGCCTGCGAGGGACGGGCTAAAGTCCAAACCTTGCACCAGTGACTCCTTGCACCCTGACGGTAGTGCACGTGCATACAACAACGCCGCAACGACGAGCGAGGTAGAGCGGTCACTAGTCGGTCGGTCGGCGTGCCGTGATGGGGTGCCGACATGCAAATCTGCAGTGCTGTTTTTGAGATCGATTTGCTGCTTGTTGCTGCTGCGCATCCGTCCAGTTTTTGCGCCCTAGCTTTGACGTATACTCATAGCTCCCACGGGAAGCTATTGTAGTGTAATTCATCTGCCCTGCGCAGGTTGGGAGGCTTTGTGTTCCAGTGAGCTGAAACCTAATTTCTAGGCAGGAATTGCATCAAACGCCGTGCTGATTTCCAGTAGAGATGCAAGCGGTGTGCCCCGAGAACTTCTGCAACTTTTGGTAGCGTATCCTTTAGGTTAGCACCCATAGATACACCCAGACATACCTACCATGCTCGTGTCTAAATTACCCCATCATCTCGCGCTCACCAGGCTGCGAAAGTACTAGAGGTCGTTTTGGTTCCTCCAAGCTACCATCAGCGGCGCAAATGATGCAGACTGGCGGCCATAATTAGCGATGGGCCGACGCACTAAGCGTAGTAAGAATAGGAAGGATCGGAAAGCATAGGACAGCAAAGGGAAGCATAGGGAAGCATAAGAAAGCATAGGAAGCTCTCGTCGTTCATCAGCCCTCTCAATAATGTCGTCGAAGGAGAGACCAGAAAAAAACAATTCCTTCGGACATGCTGCCTGCAGCTCGTAGTATATGCTTTGATGTGGTGGAGGAGTAGGGCCATTGCAAAGCTTAGGCATGTTGCGAGCGAGCTGCGGCAGCCCGATGCGAGATGCGAGCCACCCAGTTACCCGACATAACCGCCGGCCCTCGCGCTAGCGCTGTTGTGTACCGTACCTACCAGCACCCGCTTAAAAAAGAGCGCCGCATCCATTTACAGTAACCTTGCCAGCTAGACACTTGGCAAGGGTTGGTGGGCGTCCAGGCCGTGCAGGCCCTTTGATGCAGTAGGCATATCGGGAAGGCTCGCCGATCAAGGCTGTGTAAGCGCGGCATCAAATGGCTCACGGTACATTTTGCCAAAGAGACCTTGTGGGACCTGACTGGTAGCCTTGCCCCTGATGGTGAGCACCACTAGCAGCAAGCTCTGCTTGAAGCCTGTTCTATGCAATAAGGCACCTCAACTCATGCTTGCCATTGCGTGTGGCCCCACATGGTCTGGGTTTGGGCGGTAGCTGGCAGCACCCTGCAAATGGCAGACGCAGACATGGCGGAGTGGTAACAATGAATGACTTGGAGGAGCAAGAGTACTAAAACGACAACTACACGGCAGCATACAGCTACATACACGACTCACGGCAGACAGCATCATCCGATCCGAGCTTTTGAGATGGCCTCATGCAACGCCTTGAACATCTTGTTTGTCGTTGCATTGGGCCGGGAGTACATGGAAGCGTAGACTGCCCGCATTGCTGCAAGATTTCCTCTGTCCAAGGCGAGCTTAGCATGTCGTCCCAAGGTGTCCAAGGTCATGTCAGTGTATGGTTGGTTCCCCACTGCACACCAGCCAGCTGCGACAGTGAGGAGTGGGGAGTCTGCCCCTGCCCCACCAGGGGCTGCACGGCCAGCTGCTAGGGCTGTGCGGCCAGCTGTCATGGCAGTGAGGAAAGGGGAGTCTACACCTACCCTACCAGGGGCTGTGCGGCCAGCTGCTAGGGCTGTGAGGAGTGGGGAGGCTGCCCCTGCCCCATTAGGTGGTGCGCGGCCAACTGCAAGGGCAGTGGGGAGTGGGGAGTCTGCTGTTAGGGCCGTGAGGTATGGAGTGCGACCAGCTGCTAGGTCAGTGAGTGGAGAGCTTCCAGGGTTGCCTGCCCCTGCTCCGCTAAGACCGGCTTCGCGGCCAGCTTCTGTCAGGGCACTGCCAAGCGGGGAGTGCCTGGAGGCTAGCGCTAAGCGAGCACTGATGCTGTCTGCAAGACTGCCACCAATTGCATAGCCTTGGGCTGCACAACATGTAAAAATGAGTAACGAGGACCATGACGAGTATTTGAACCAAGAATTCCATGTTTGGGTCTGTGGTGTGTTGGGCAAGCAAGCCAATGCCATTGTATTCGACACAAATGTGATAGCCTACCTGTCAGGCTTCCCTTTGCACGCTTGTGCATGCTCAAGTTCCTTGCATCGGACAGTTTCTTGCAAGCGCCATCTGCAAACAAGCACCATCACCATACGTGCATATGTAGAGTCTACCAGCAATGGTGAGCAGTGGCAAATAGTCCAGCAAAGTATAACATACCTTGAGACAGTCCTGCGTGTGTATCTAGGGCTGCGGCGTCACTGTCATTATCACAGGAACTGCTGCCACACTGGCGCTGGCGCCGGCGGGGCCTAAGACTACTATTGGACAGCTTTAGGAGATAAAGAGCTCCTTCCTGTATGCAAACTGTGGCTGCGTGTTGAAATGATTGGTTAGTGCTCACAGTCCCGTTCATAAGGACATGAAGGGAAGTCATGACATCTTCATTGTCTTTGAGGGATTCAATAGCTAAGCTGTTCCACGTCAGTCTGTTGGCTGCAGGCTGCTTGCCACTGGCACTGTATGACACGAAAGAGGCTGTGCCATGACAATCTTGGTATCGCTTCCCAAGGTTGTGGAAGCGCTTTCGCTTCTTGCTGCAAGCTTCTGCATCTGCTATGGCCAACTGCTGAGCTTGTGTCAGGAAACCAACCAGCTTAGACACTCCAGCCTTCTTTGCCATCCGTCACCTGCAGGAATGCCCCAAGACCGATGGAGGCCGGAAGGCAATATGCTACGCGCAAGCCTCGCCTACCACGAGGGCACCAAAGTTTTCGTGCGTCCCAGCACCGAGGCCGCGATGCAGGACATTCGCCTGCAACGTGCATATAGCATCAATCATACAAGTAAGGTCACATACCCGTCATGGATAGGCGACCAGACTGGAAGACAGTGAGAGCCTTCATCAGGGTGAGGCTAAACAAGAGACTTGGCCTCTGTGGAGAGCTGGGGAAGCAACCAGCAAGGGTGAAGTCAGGCATGACATGTTGCTCACAGTCTGTGCACCACCAGCAAGGGATTGAAACAGGAACGCGGTAGTCCATGCTCACATACTCGGCGGGCAGTGAGTCTCTTGGCTGCAGGCTCTCCTGCTGACAAGAACCTGCCACACCACAACAGCTGGGCCAAGCAACATCCAGTGAAGACTGGAAGCTGCTTTGCACCTGCATGCGCTTGTGAGAGTAGCACTCCTCCATCTGTGGTGCATTGCTGATGTACGAGCGCCGCATGCAATTGTTCAACGCGGTCCAGTGCTGATCCTCCAACCTCTTCCTTTCACTCCAGTCTCTGTTTTGCTTTCCTCCAGCTCTGCTCCATTGCTGCTGCTCTTCCTGCTGCTGCTCCTCTTCTTGCTGCTGGTCTTCTAATGCTTCTCCATGCTCCTCCTGGTGCCTGGTGCCTGGTGCAGGAGGTTGTCGAGGTGGAGGCTGTTGACCTGGGCGCTTCTGCCTACGGTGTCTAGGTGCTGATGTGTTGGTGTCGGGACTAAGAGGAGTTGTCGAGCCCTTTGTCCGCCCTCTCAGCACCGAGGCCGCGATGCAGGACATTCGCCTGCAACGTGCATATTATAACCGCGAGCAACACTAGGACACTGGGATGGCCTACATTAGTGAGCTGAGCATCGATATGGCCAGCCTAAATGTGTACCAATAAATGTGCTGGCTCACCTGTAAGCTGAACGCCGCACTTGCCTGCGATGCCGTACCTACAGGCCTCTAGCGTGGACAAACACTACAGACGGGGTGCTTGCGGGGGCTTGCCGTTTTTGGTACCAATAATATTGCCGAAAATCGGCAAGGAGTAACCGGGAGGGTTGATTGAATCGACAGCTTACCCCATCGACGCAATGGGCCGAATTCAGTCGGCGTCGAACCCCCTATCGGTCCGCATTCGAGGCGGGATCGGCGGGGGGGAAAATGTCCGACGTCAGAACGAGGGAGAATAGGAGATCTGACGTCAATGATGGCGACGATTAATCCTCCATGTCATAGTTGCCATGCAGAGACCGGGAGAAATAGATGCCGCGCATGCTGTGTAGTTGAAGGGAAGATTCTTATAACAAGCGTGCATTATTGACAGCCCATGACGCCCGCCAGAAGTCGTTTTGGGGGCACCAGCCATCATGGGGGCCAGATGGGGGCCAGATGGGGGCCAGATGGGGGCCAGATGGGGGCACCAGCCATCATGGGGGCCAGCCATCATGGGCACCAGCCATCATGGGGGCCATCATAGCCAACAGCAGCATGCTGGCGTCCTGGTAGCAACTGGATGGTGCAAGTCAACATCAACACGTCAAGGCAAGCAGGATTGTGCGCAGCATCAGTCAACCCATAGGCAACACCTCACACATGTAAGCAACGTTTTTGAACTCTTTTATGGCACTAGCTTGCCAACAACGATTAATGTTTGACACAGCCTGAACCTGCACAACAGCTATTGCAGCTCCAGCAAGCTCGTGAGTACATGCAGCAGCCAGAGGAGGGGGGTTGTGGCCAAGGCCCCTAACCTGTCAATGTCATGTATGGCACAAACCAACCGCCACCACCAGCCCTGCAGAGCGTCATCATGCCTCACAGCCGCGGCCGCTGAGCCCGGGCCATCCAAGCTGGCCCATCAACCATCCCACCCCTGCTGCTGCTGCTGCTGCTGCTGCTGCTGCTGCTGTTCAACTCCACTGCCTGCTTCAAATGCACCAGCCTCTGCCACCCCCTCCAGCCTTGTTGTTGATGTGCATGATGCTCACCTAACCCTAACCAAGGGGCTGAGCTGAGGAGCGCCGGGAGCGGGGGGGGCCAGGCCTACACCTCTGCTGCTCAGGCGACCCCAACCAACAAAAAATGACAGGAAATGATAGGAAACCGACCCCTGGTAATCAAAACGACGCCGCGTCTCAGCCTGGTGGTTTCTATTTGTGTTTCGCACATCCCTGGATAGAGGACTCTGTCAGCTACGCGGTGCAGCTTGTAACATTAAATATTGTGCACTGTGCTGAGTGCTATGGCGGCTCAAATCGTGACATTCAAATTCATGCCAGTTATGCTCATGCGGGCCTCGCCGCGACCGACCGCCGCGACCGACGTGGCCCAGTAGCATCTGCAAACAGTCAGGGACAGTCGCCGCAGTCAAAACAATTCACATGGCACGCCAAACCGATGTAACGACGCCCCTCCACCCATGCTCGGAAGTATACAAGGCTGCTGCATCGCTTGATCGCTTGGCTGGGAGGGGCTGGGAGGGGGTGGGAGGGGAGGGGGGCTGGGAGGGGGTGGGAGGGGGTGGGAGGGCGGGGCTGGGGGTGGGAGGGGGTGGGAGGGCGGGGCTGGGGCCGGGAGGGGGTGGGAGGGGCTGGGAGGGGGTGGGGCTGGGGCTGGGAGGGGGTGGGGCTGCCAGGGGGTGGTCCGGTTGGGCTAGTCAGTACTGCAAGGCAAAGTTAGGTCACGCCAAGTTATGTTCCCACAAGCCTACTCAATGAAATGACGTGCTTTCTTCTCCAACAGCTGAGTCGTTGGGTAAGGAACAAAGTTGACACTCGAAAGTCTAAAAAGGCACAGTGGTCAGCTCACAACATGCCGGTTTGTGCAAGGGGGGCCCTTTTCCTGTGTGGCTGGCTAGAGAGACCTCTTTCCATTCGCACCTCGCAGCAATGTCGAGTGTCAACTTGCCCAACGACGGTCCTCCGACACCGCCTGCACCAATGAAAGGTTCGCGGAGCGAGCCTGGCGGGCTAAACATTGATTGTACTTCCTAGTCGATAGCAGGCGCAGTTCAACCACTGATGCCGCTACATACCACTAATGCAATTGATGGTGAGCGGTTGAGGTGTGTCCGCGATCGCTTGTGCCGGCATGGCCTAACTCGCAAGAGGTAACGCGCTGCTTGCCTGTAGACGCCAAATAATTCGCAGCCTCCAATGTGACAAACGCTATCAGAAACGGTGCAGAATTGAAAGAGTATTTGCATGAAGATTACCAACCCCATGTTGGGACATCCGGACTGCTGCCCAGCTGGACCAGAGGTGAGGTGTGTGTGCAAGGGCAGAGCAGGGGGTGATGGGGGGCAGGCATGCAGTTGAGGTGAATGGGGCATATAACTCACAACCAGGGTCCGGACATAGGGTCAGTAGAGAACTATCGACTGAGACGGCCAGACTGCCCAGATTCATCGCTGCCCAGAAGTCTGCCGGTTCATCGCTGCCAGAAGTCTGCCTTCGCCTCCCACTTGTACGAACCGAGTGTTAGAGAATACAGTCAAGCCATTGAGGCGACTCTTCGTCACCGGGTAGTGTGTGTTTGTGTGACCGGTAGGACTTAAGCAGACTCCTGCGTGAGGCACGACGGCACGGTCGTGCCCTCGCGCAGGTATGGTGTTGTTCCGCATTGCTATGCACATAGTTATACTGGAGGTTTGCGACGGCCGGTGTGAGGGGAGTGAGGAGGTTTGCGCCCGACGCACCGACGGCCGTTCTTCGCGCAGCGGCTATCAGCGCGTTGCGCTGATCAATATGGCCGTCGCAACTCACGTTGAAGCTTTGCAGGGTGTGACCTGAGCCTATGAGACCTGCTTGAGGAAACAAGCCGTTCCATCACCAGCTATGTAAAGTGCTATGTATAAAGCTATGTTTCGGTCGCAGTGGTCCGCAAGGGTCCGCAGTGGTCCGCAGTCCGCAGTCCGGGCCGAAGGTACTCATGTCGCTGCGTTCGAGCTCCACTGGTGTCGCTGCGTTCGAGCTAGCCATTGCCGCACACAGAACACCAGGGGTGAACACTCGAGTTCCATGTGCAATGTCACTGTGCCAGGCCTTGTTCCCGTGACTGCCAGGCCCAACCTCAATGCAGAACAGTTCATAAGTATGTTTATAACGATATGCTGAAGAGCATGCGCAAACGCGCAGCCTCCAGATAGGACTTATACATACAAGTCATACAGTCCATATGCCTAATCATCTCCATCCTGCTGCCGGCTATGCTCCGGGTGGTGCCAGCACCCCTGCAGCTAGTGGGTAGGGTGATGATGCTGCCACATGTGCACTTGGTGGTGCCAGCACCCCTACAGCTAGTGGGTAGGGTGGTGCTGCTGCCAGATGTGCTCTTGGTGGTGCCAGCACCCCTGCAGCTAGTGGGTAGGGTGATGATGCTGCCACATGTGCACTTGGTGGTGCCAGCACCCCTACAGCTAGTGGGTAGGGTGGTGCTGCTGCCAGATGTGCTCTTGGTGGTGCCAGCACCCCTGCAGCTAGTGGGTAGGGTGGTGCTGCTGCCAGATGTGCTCTTGGTGGTGCCAGCACCCCTGCAGCTAGTGGGTAGGGTGGTGTTGCTGCCAGATGTGCACTTGGTGGTGCCAGCACCCCTACAGCTAGTGGGTAGGGTGGTGCTGCTGCCAGATGTGCTCTTGGTGGTGCCAGCATTCCTACAGCTAGTGGGTAGGGTGGTGCTGCTGCCAGATGTGCACTTGGTGGTGCCAGCACCCCTGCAGCTAGTGGGTAGGGTGGTGCTGCTGCCAGATGTGCTCTTGGTGGTGCCAGCACCCCTACAGCTAGTGGGTAGGGTGGTGCTGCTGCCAGATGTGCTCTTGGTGGTGCCAGCATTCCTACAGCTAGTGGGTAGGGTGGTGCTGCTGCCAGATGTGCACTTGGTGGTGCCAGCACCCCTACAGCTAGTGGGTAGGGTGGTGCTGCTGCCAGATGTGCACTTGGTGGTGCCAGCACCCCTACAGCTAGTGGGTAGGGTGGTGCTGCTGCCAGATGTGCTCTTGGTGGTGCCAGCACCCCTGCAGCTAGTGGGTAGGGTGGTGCTGCTGCCAGATGTGCTCTTGGTGGTGCCAGCACCCCTACAGCTAGTGGGTAGGGTGGTGCTGCTGCCAGATGTGCTCTTGGTGGTGCCAGCATTCCTACAGCTAGTGGGTAGGGTGGTGCTGCTGCCAGATGTGCACTTGGTGGTGCCAGCACCCCTACAGCTAGTGGGTAGGGTGGTGCTGCTACCAGATGTGCTCTTGGTGGTGCCAGCACCCCTACAGCTAGTGGGTAGGGTGGTGCTGCTGCCAGATGTGCTCTTGGTGGTGCCAGCATTCCTACAGCTAGTGGGTAGGGTGGTGCTGCTGCCAGATGTGCACTTGGTGCCAGCACCCCTACAGCTAGTGGGTAGGGTGGTGCTGCTACCAGATGTGCTCTTGGTGGTGCCAGCACCCCTACAGCTAGTGGGTAGGGTGGTGCTGCTGCCAGATGTGCTCTTGGTGGTGCCAGCACCCCTACAGCTAGTGGGTAGGGTGGTGCTGCTGCCAGATGTGCACTTGGTGGTGCAAGCACCCCTACAGCTAGTGGGTAGGGTGGTGCTGCTGCCAGATGTGCACTTGGTGGTGCCAGCACCCCTACAGCTAGTGGGTAGGGTGGTGCTGCTGCCAGATGTGCACTTGGTGGTGCCAGCACCCCTACAGCTAGTGGGTAGGGTGGTGCTGCTGCCAGATGTGCACTTGGTGGTGCCAGCACCCCTACAGCTAGTGGGTAGGGTGGTGCTGCTGCCAGATGTGCACTTGGTGGTGCCAGCACCCCTACAGCTAGTGGGTAGGGTGGTGCTGCTATAGGAGGGTTGGCAGACTTCAAAATCCCGTCTTGCTTACAGTGTATGCAACGTACATTGAACACGAGCAGAGCGGGTTACAATTGTATAGCCAGCGGGTTACAATTGTGTATTCCAAGCAAGGCTACGACACATGTACCTGGACATGTACATGCACATGAACCTACACTAGCAGCCTAGTCTCTGCTCCAAGTTGTTCAATATTGCTGCGTATGCTGCATACACATCTTGAGCCGCGCCCTGCCAAGCTCCTGAGAGGGCATGACTGCCAATCACTGCCCGCTTCATGCCACAAAACAATGCATAGCCACTTTGGGGCTGCTTGCCAGCTGCATCATCCTTCACAGGCAGCTGCAGGGCTTGGGCAAGCGCCTTCTTGACATGGGTAGGCATTCGTGTGACAACTTCTTTGAGGGCCTGAGACTGCTTGCATCCCCTCTCACGCGCTGCGCGCACCATCTCAGTCACAAGCAGGTCAGCTGAGGCTGCAATGTGATGGGTTGCTGCACTTGAGGAGCCAGCAGTAGTGCCTAGGGCTGTCAGGGCAGCAGCTGCAGCTGGTGAGCATGGGGGTGCTGCTGCAGGAGTGCCCCGAGCTGCCAGGGCAGCAAGCTGGGCAGCAGCTGCAGCTGGTGAGCATGGGGGTGTTGCTGCAGGAGTGCCCCGAGCTGCCAGGGCAGCAAGCTGGGCAGCAGCTGCAGCTGGTGAGCATGGGGGTGCTGCTACAGGAGTGCCCCGAGCTGCCAGGGCAGCAAGCTGGGCAGCAGCTGCAGCTGGTGAGCATGGGGGTGTTGCTGCAGGAGTGCCCCGAGCTGCCAGGGCAGCAAGCTGGGCAGCAGCTGCAGCTGGTGAGCATGGGGGTGCTGCTGCAGGAGTGCCCCGAGCTGCCAGGGCAGCAAGCTGGGCAGCAGCTGCAGCTGGTGAGCATGGGGGTGTTGCTGCAGGAGTGCCCCGAGCTGCCAGGGCAGCAAGCTGGGCAGCAGCTGCAGCTGGTGAGCATGGGGGTGCTGCTGCAGGAGTGCCCCGAGCTGCCAGGGCAGCAAGCTGGGCAGCAGCTGCAGCTGGTGAGCATGGGGGTGTTGCTGCAGGAGTGCCCCGAGCTGCCAGGGCAGCAGTGGGGGGTGATGGGAAAGCAAGTTGCCTTCTGACCCAAACCACAGCGGGAGCTTGAGTGCCTGTCGCAGCCCGGGCCTGCTGTAACAGCTTCATTGGAGTGGTCACATCTGCCTTTGGAAGCTGAGCTGCACTCAGCATTGCATCTATCTGAGCTTCAGAGGCCAATGGGTTTTGCATCCATTTCCTTGCAACGCTGATCTCAAGCTTGTATGCTGTCTCAAGCCATGAGAGGTACCCAGACCAAGCCCGGCTGGTCCGCTTCTTGTTGGGCCCATGTGAAGCATTAGCAACCTCCAGGAAATGTGCATTAGCCTCACACTGCACTACTTCAGCTGCCTCCCTGAGGGTAGATATATGCCGCTGACGTTGGATGGTCTTCAGGCAGTACACAACAACCTTAAAGCGGCTGAGCTGCTGGCTGTAGTAGCTGTCGCCTCCCCTATGTGGCCTACCAGGTTCGCTCTCAAGGTCCTTTAGAGGCAACCGGCACCCCCCCCCCTCCTCCCACTCCATGGCGGCTGCAGGGAGGCTGTTCACATCACTCATCCAAGCCGATTTGCCCATTCTGTGGCTGGCTTTGCTAGTGTTGCAACTGCGGGAGCTGGCTTGGGATGCTGCTGCACATGTTTCTGTTGTTGACACTGCAGCTGCTGCCCGAAGCATTTGAGGGGAGAAGAAGAGAGGCGCTCCTGATGAGCATATGGGAGTAGTGCGTGAGCTCAGAAGGTGACCCTGCAGCAAGCTGGGCCCTTGTTGCGACCCAGACAACATGCTCTGTACCTGTTTGTGTAAAAAGTTGTTCTGCATGGGGTCCCAAGGGCTGGGCAGCGGGGCTGCAGCAGGGCTGGGCAGGAGGGGGGCCCCAGGGCTGGGCAGCAGGCCTGGCCTGGGGCTGGGCAGCAGGGCTACAGCAGGGCTGGGCAGGAGGGGGGCCCCACCGCTAGGCTGGGCTGCGCTAGGCGACTGGATGGGCTGGTGGCTGCTTCCAGGCTGCATACCAGGCTGCATCCCCTGAATAATCGGAGCACAGCGGACTGCTAGTCCTAGCACACCCGTGAGGGCTAGGGGCATCTGCATACTTCTCAAACAACAGCAGGCCTATGGCTCGTACGGGACACATCACAGGATCCTTGTGCCTGACAAAACTGATGTACTTGGGCTTGTTGTTCTGCATCCAACACAAGAGAGTCACATGCATATACATGCATATGCACATGCATGTATACACTGGACAGTCACAAACATACTTGCAGGACTGACCGATTTCTGAACTTTGCCGCCACGCAGGACAAATCCAAAGAGTTGGCAAGTGCACGGCCCAACAAAGGGCAGCAAGAGGGGTTCACGCATGTCTGCCAAGTTCAGCCACCGGGCATCGTCATTACGACAGCAGCCTGACCAGCAGACGAGCATAAGGCCCCTACAAGCAGACATGATGGCAAGCAATGATAACATTGGCAAGCAATGATGGCTTTGGTTGCATGCACATAATGACTTACAGCATCAGGGCTGCCTTAGGACCAGGTCGGAGGTACAAAGCACATACGAGCTGCTCCAGCTCAGCCACCTTCATCACATGCCCTACAGAGTACGCATGCAGCAAGCATGGGCTATTGAGTCAGTCATGATCACCACCAACAACATGAAATGTACCTGCTGTGCCTGCTTGAGGGTCCTCTTGGGACCGCGCATCAGGGCCAACGACAGTGGCATTGATGGCATCATACACAAGCTTGTACTGGCTGTCATCGATCAGCTTTGCTGTTGCTGTTTCCCCAGCCAGCAGCTGGCATTTCTCGTAATGCTTTTGCATTGCTGAATACATCTGCTTCCATGTGGACGGCTTCTGCACGCTAGCACACACAATTGAGTTGTAGCTATGGAGGCAGGCTTTCACAATGGGGGCAATTGCATCATGCACGCACCATCTTGCCAGCCTTAGCATGGTCCAACAGCTCTAGCAACACGTTGATGGCTGTAGAGATGTCCATGCTTTTAAAGTCCCAGAGGTTGCTGTCGCACATCTTCTCCACCTTCTGCAATTGGCAGGCGTATGAAGTCATTGTGTTTGGCTTCATCTGCTGACGCCTGTAATGGATGAGCTCCTCAAGTTGGTCAGACGAGAGTGTTCCTCTAGTGCTCCTGTGCAGCATCGCGCGACAAAGTTGACTTCATTACCAGTGCCAGTGCCAGTGCTTCTACCCACCCAGCGGGCTGTCTCGCCAACTGCACTGGCTCCACAACTTCGTCGTCGACATCGCTATCAGGTGGGGTCGTGACAGGACGCTTCTTGCTAGTAGAGCCAGCGGGCCTCTTGTCTGGGCCATCTTTGCGCTTACGACCACTGCCTGGCCCGCCCATCGGAGAACCCAGAAAATAACCCCGCCGGCTTTTGGTTAAAAGATGTTTTGCACCGCGGCCGTGCAAAAAGTCCGTGCAAACCATCTCGGTGGGGGGTCACACCCCGTGCAAAACATCCGGTTTATTGCCCAGTTACAGCTCACATGTGCCCTCCAACCCCCTCCCCCTCCCCAACACTGTGGCATACTGCACGCATGTCCTTTATTCACCATGTCACCATTCCCCTTTGCCACGTTGCAGTTGGTGAGCCACACCCTATCGCTTTTGGCGGTGTGCGCACCAGCGGTGCTCGCGATGCAATACCGATTGATGATGTCGGACGTCATGGACATCATGAAGCGCCGTGTGGAGCCCGTGGACATGGCGAAACCGGTAAGCGCCAATGGCAGGGCTACACGGAACGGGAGTGCAGCACACTGTAGTGGGGTGGGATGTTGATGTTGTGATGGGGCACAGTGTCACCATGCACATGTGCTTCAGCTAATCGGAGAGCACGTCATCTTGCGCTGTGCAGCTCCGGTACGACGACCGCCGCATGTGTGTAAAGTGCGCATCTCTGGAAGGGATTGTCGCTTCGCGTCGTCTGGGCTGTCTCGTGAATGCGAGCCGTCGCGGGACGCGGGATTACACGTGTAGTGTGAGATTTGGCAGGTAAAGACTAGCGGACATTGCGTCCGTGAGTACAACTGGTTCGATTCCAGGGAGCCCCGTTCTAAGCTCTAGCCATTCTCGCAATACACCACTGTAACCCAACACCCTAGTCGGAAGTCTCCGCCTCGACTGGACCGGCCTTCGAGCTTGTGTCAAAAGGTCATCTGACGTTGCGTCCCCGCACGTTACAGCTGGTTTCCGACCCCGAGCATTTAAGCTCGCGGTCCAGTCAACATGACTTCAACTACCCAAAATGTCGCTTCGGCGAACAAGACCAATGGCGCCTCTGGCGTCCTTCCTCCAGCTTCAGCTGTTACAGCTACAGCGGAGACGGGTCCTGCACTCGGTGCAGCACCGGAGCCGGGCGAGTTGCCCGCTTCACTTCCCGCAGGAGGCCAACAGTTGGCTGAAGAAGAGGAGCTTCTGGACGAGTTTGGCCTAGACCAATTCGACAGCATTTCGACTCCAGTCGACGAGCTCAACGCGCAAATTGCCACCCTCCAGGCGCAACTGGTCGCAGCGCAGGCCAACAACCAGCAAGCTGGTTCGCTGGTGAGTCCTCCTGCTGCTGCTAAGCGTGCTGCTGGTGCTGCTTCGCTCCCAGTCAGCCTTAGACCAGCTAGGAGGCCTGTCGCTGTCGCACATGTCCCGACATTGCTTGCCAAGCCTCTGTCGGACGCATTGCGTGCATTGCAACACTTGTATGCCGCTCTGCAAAAGCTTGATGTGCAGAGCGATGTTGCCTCGATATCTGCGGGCACTTCGAACCCTCGCACGCTTACTCCGGGAAAGGTATGCCGGTGTTCACCCCGCTGCTGCACCCCTGCCTGCTGTTGCCACTGTCACTGCTGGTCATGACTCCAACTCATGTCGCGGGTTGCCCGTGACTGAGCGGTGGACTGCTGCCAGTTCGGCCTCTGGCCGCCGTGCACTGTCCGGAGGACCCAGTAGCACATTGTATTGCACATGGCCTTGACCCTGTCCTTGCTCTGCCCTCATATCTGCTTGGCTTGGACTGCATGACAGATGTCATGTTGGTCAGTGTGGTTGAACGTGGTCCTGCTGCCAAGGACCTGCATGCCCTTGTGGCCCCCACTGTGGATGATGCCATTCGTGCAGCCATCACCAACCACAAGGCCCTTGTGGCTGCTGCTGGCTCTGGTGTGCATCCTGCCTGACGGTGCCCGGTTGCTGTTGTGCACCATGTGGCCCAGGCACAACATGGGGTTTTGCAGCTGGCCAGGTACCCTCTCACACCTCTTCATTGTCATACCATGAGCTCATATGATAGTGAGGTTTTTCCTCCTGTCAATGGCTGCTGCTGCTATTGTAGTTTGTGTTGCTGACATGGTGGACTGCATGTCATGTCAAGTCATGTCAGACTGCATGTCATGTCACACCACATGTCATGTTACACATGTGCTGAATACACTGAGGCATGCCTTGTGTGTGAACCTGCTCATGTGCCTTTGCTGGTCACCTGAATGAGCACCCTGCACGTGTCCTGTGTGACACTGGTGCTACCCACAACTTTGTCAGTGCATCATTTGTTGCTGCACATGTTGTTCCTGTCCACATGTTGAAGCACATGCAAGAGTGGCATGCTGCTAACAACACTGTGTTGAGCTGTTCCCAGTTTGTCAAGGCTGAGCTGAGATTGCCAGGTGTTACAGTACCCTGCCAACTCAATGTCATGCCTTCCCTCTTGCCAGACTTTGATGTGCTGCTGGGGAATGACTGGTTGAATCAGCATGAGGCCGTGATGTCATACCAGGACAAGACACTCAGCCTAGCATGTGACAAGAGTGAGCCAGTAGTGCTGCCATGTCCTTCCGCTGGTGTGTCTCAGTCAGGGCAGTCTGCTGTAAGCAACCCTGCTTCTTTCCTGGTCAATGCTCTACGTGCAAAACCCCCTCTGGCTTCTGCAAAAGTTGCTGCCAGGTGGTTACGAAAAGGAGGCACAGGTGTCCTGGCCCTGATCACTGTGGACAATTCAAGTACCCCTGATCCAGCTCCAACTGAACCTGACCTACCTCCAGGTGTGTCCCAGGCACTCAATGCTTTGCTGGATGAGTATGCTGATGTGTTTGCACCCATCACATCTCTGCCACCTGAGCGTCCTGTGGGCCATGCCATACCCCTTGTGCCTGATGCACGACCCTCTGTGGTACCTCAATACCGCATGAGCCAGGAAGAGCATGCTGAGCTGAAGAAGCAGGTGCAGGACCTACTTGCCAAGGGCATGATAGAACCAAGCTCCAGTCCTTTTGCTGCTCCTATCCTGTTTGTCAAGAAGAAGTCTGGTGAGTTACGCATGTGCCTTGATTACCGTCAGCTCAACAAGATCACCATCAGGGATCAGTATCCACTGCCCAGGATTGATGACTTGTTTGACAAGCTGTCAGGTTGCACTGTGTTTTCTTCCCTAGACCTTCAAGCAGGTTACAACCAGATCAGGATCACCCCTGAAGATGTGCCCAAGACGGCCTTCAGGACCCCTGACGGCCACTACCAGTTCAAGGTACTGTCCTTTGGGCTCTGCAATGCACCTGCTACATTCCAGCGTGTCATGAATGATGCCTTTGCACCAGTCCTGAACCAGTGTGCCCTGGTGTACCTGGATGACATCTTGGTCATGTCCAAATCTGTGGACGAGCATTTGAAGCATCTCAGAAAGGTCTTTGACCTCCTGAGGCTCAACAAGCTCTATGCCAAGCAGTCCAAATGTGAATTCATGCGTACCACGCTGAAATTCCTTGGCCATGTCATCTTTGCTGGTGCTATTGCTGTGGACCCTGAGAAAATCAAGAGCATTTCTTCCTGGCCTGTGCCTCAATCCCTGCAACAGCTCCAGTCATTCCTAGGTGCTGCTAATTTTGTGCGCAAATTTGTGCATAATTTCAGTGTCCTAGCTGCATCTCTCACAGATCTGTGTGGCAAAGCTGGTGACTCATTTCTGTGGCAGAACTGGCCTGCTGATGAGCTGAAAGCCTTTGCTTCCCTCAAAGCTGCTGTTGCCCAGGTCCCCATGCTACGTCTACCTGATCACACCCAGCCCTTCCAGGTCTACTGTGATGCCTCACTCCAAGGAGTAGGAGCAGTCCTGATGCAAGATGGCTACCCCCTTGCATACCTCAGCAAGAAGCTATCTTCTGCTGAGCGTAACTACACCACTGGTGAGCAAGAGCTTCTTGCCCTCATCACTGCATGCAAGGAGTGGAGGTGTTACCTCGAGGGTGTACCATTCACACTCTTCACCGATCATAAGCCTTTGACTGCTCTGCCCACCCAGAAGGTGCTGTCTAGACGTCAGGCTAGGTGGATGGAGTTTCTGTCACGGTTTACATTTGACCTGCAGTACCTGCCAGGTGATGCTAATCCTGCTGGCCCACTGTCCCGGATACCTGCTGGACCCCAGGACTGTGCCATGGTGTGTGTTGTTACCACCCGGCGGCAAGCTAAACAGTCTTTGGAGAGGGGGGAAGTGCGTGTGGCGCAGGCTCTGCCCCAGGTTCCACCTGTGGGTACTCCCTCAAATGCCCCCACTGCCGTTGATGCTTTGGCCCCCCGGCCCACAGTGTCTGATAACCCTGTTGCTGCTCACCATAGTAGGCTCCCTGAGCTTGAGGCCCCATCTGCTGCTGACACCTCAGTGCACTATCCTGCAGCTCCTGCCCACCCATTGGAACTGGCTGATCACCTGGTCCATGGTTACCGGCTTGACCCTGCGTTTACTGCTGAAGCTGATCTGTCTGGCATGTACATGGACGACCATGGCCTGTGGCGGCGCACTGGCAAGGGCACAGTGATGGTTCCCAATGACCCTGAACTGCGTGAGTACATTCTGCATGAAATGCATGATGCTGCCTATGCTGGTCATGTGGGTATAACCAAAACCCTTGAGAGGCTGTCACGAGTGTTCTACTGGGACACCATGCGTGCTGATGTCAGGCACTATGTCACTACCTGTGATGCCTGCCAGCGTGACAAGTCCTCCACACTGAAGCCTGGTGGCTTACTCAACCCACTGTCCATTCCAGATTACCGTTGGGAGTCAGTGTCAATGGACCTGATCACCAAGCTGCCATCTGCTTCACATGGGTTTGATGCCATCTGTGTCTTTGTTGACAGGCTCAGTAAAATGGTGCACTTTGTGCCCTGCAAGGAGAGCATGAATGCCAAGGGCTTTGCCCGTCTGTTTGTTGACAATGTCTTCAAACTGCATGGCCTGCCAAAAGACATGGTCTCTGACCGTGGTCCCCATTTCCACAACACTTTCTGGCACCATGTGCAGAAGTTGCTGGGCATGAGGGGATCCTTGTCTTCCTCCTATCACCCTCAGTCTGATGGCCAGACTGAGAGGTACAACCGTGTGTTGGAAGAGATGCTACGTCATTACATCTCTCCCACCCAAGCTGATTGGCCTGACTATCTGTCACTTGCTGAGTTTGCTGTGAACAACTCATGGCAAGAGTCCATCAAGTCTACACCGTTCCTGGTTAACACCGGACAGTCCCCCATTACCCCTATGCTCCACTCTCTACCTGACAAGGGGCGGTGCCCTGAAGGCCTGTCCTATGCTACTTGGTGGCAGGAGGCTGTGGCTAAGGCCAAGCTATGCATGCAGGCTGCACAGCAACGTCAAGCTGCCTATGCCAACCAGGACCGTCGAGAGGTGCATTACAAGGTGGGTCAAATGGTCCTGCTCAGCACTAAGAACATGAGGTTGAAGCCAGGCAAAGCACGTAAGCTGCTGCCACGTTTTGTGGGCCCCTTCAAGGTGCTTGGCTTGGTTGGCCAGGTTGCAGTGAACCTGCAGCTGCCTGCCTCCATGTCACGTCTTCACCCTGTGTTCCATGTGTCACTCATCAAACCCTACACTGGCACTGATGTGGGCTTCATGCCTCCGCCTGTTGAGTGGCTTGATGAGGAGCCTGTGTACTATGTTGAGCGTCTGTTGGACCACAGACATGTGCATGCAGGAAAGGCCAAGGAGTACCTGGTGCAGTGGGAAGGCTATGATGCCCATCACAACACCTGGGAGCCACGTTCCAACTTGGTTGGCTGTGACAAGATCCTGGCTGAGTACAATGCAGCTCACAACCTGAAGTAAGTCCTAGGCCATGCATGCTGGTATGCTGCTGGACTATGGCATTCTCAGCATGCTTGTACCTCTGGTCGGCTGCTACCTGTGTGGTTATGGTTTCCCTGTGTCTAGTCGGCACGATGGTCTTTGACCGCTCCCTGAGCTATGACCTGGTGCGCCCTTTGGGTTGCCCAGTAGCTAAATAAGCATGCTGTAGGCAATGCGAGTCACGTGGTTTCACCCGTGGCGGAACGGAAGCCCCTTTGGAGGGGGAGGAATGTAAAGTGCGCATCTCTGGAAGGGATTGTCGCTTCGCGTCGTCTGGGCTGTCTCGTGAATGCGAGCCGTCGCGGGACGCGGGATTACACGTGTAGTGTGAGATTTGGCAGGTAAAGACTAGCGGACATTGCGTCCGTGAGTACAACTGGTTCGATTCCAGGGAGCCCCGTTCTAAGCTCTAGCCATTCTCGCAATACACCACTGTAACCCAACACCCTAGTCGGAAGTCTCCGCCTCGACTGGACCGGCCTTCGAGCTTGTGTCAAAAGGTCATCTGACGTTGCGTCCCCGCACGTTACAATGTGGGCAGGGCAACGCTTGGTCATCACCACCAACGACGGCGTCATGTTCCTCATCATCGGGGCTGGCGGTGAGGCACCTCCACGCGGTGGCCCTGGTAACAATCCGCGTTGACTTCGGTCGCACGGATTGGCTAAGCTACCTCACCACCGCACCCAGCGGTATATAAATTGGGATGCAACGGGAAAGCCTTCCCAGGCTTGAACGGGCACCGCTTTGTCCAGCGGAATACAAATGAGGTCCGGGTGCCGCACACGACCGCTGCGGGTCATCGAGCTGTTGTGGAGTTGTTGGCGTCATCAAGGAGGGAGCAGAGCTACCTCAATGCGGGACGTTGGCTGACAGCTGAAGTTTGGACTTTTGGAGCCTGAACTTCAGCTTTTAGTGCGACATCCGGCGGACAAGGCTGGAATTGCTCTCGTCAACGAGGAGAAGAGATAAGGCCAGCTGCCAAGTGCACTAGTCTTTGCTCCTCTCATGCCTCTTTGTTTGCCTTGGGTGCTAGCTGTGGTCTGTGGCTACAGCTAGGGCAGCTTGATGGGGACATGTCCAGCCTGTGTCCAACGTTTGGAGGTGGGAGCAGGCCGCGCCACAGGCGGAAGCTCCTCCCTTAATGCACGCCGGTTTGTACCGGAGTAGTTTTCTTTCTTTCTTTCTTTCTCCTCATCATCGAGAGCAAAAAGCAGGCTTGCCCCCCGATGGGCACGGACCCCACCGCGCCCCCATCATCCTGCACATCAACTATCAGACGACCGCCACAGGCGTTCACTCATGGCTACGTAAGGTGGTGAAGGAGGAGGGCGCTGCGCGTGGCTGGTCGGCAGGTATACCCATCGCCCCTATCCTATCCTTCCGCACAAACACGCCGGTTATGGGTCTTCCCCATTGCCACCATGCGCACATCCGCACAAGCCAGACCACCATGGTGTGTACTTGTGGTCACACACCCTCGAAATCGCGGTGGCTCGCGGTAAACCTCCCCAAACCCTCGTTGTTGTCGCAGAGGTGCTTGCACGCAAACTGCGACGCATCGTGCTGTTCACGGGGGGGCCTCAAGCTCACCGCTTCGACCTCAATGACCCCAACGCATTCGCCCGGTTGTGCGACGTGCTCATCGTCACCTACGTCATCCAGGTAATGGTGAACAATACACACCAATTTGGCCATCACCGGGTACCGTCCCCACTGACACCCTTTCCGCGCATGACCCTGCGCTCCGCGCCACATGCCGATGACACAGGCCGGCGTGTCCTTCACCGCTCATCACGTGCATATAATTGTTCTTCTCTTTACACTTGTAACAAGGCACGGTCGTGCCCTCGCGCAGGTTATGGGCCCACACATTGCCAGTGCGACTGGCTTCTAACCGAGGAGGGCCACCGAAGAATGACTTCAGTACGCGCCGCTGCGGTGGACGTGGAGACTCTGATGGGGCACAACTATTCGAAGTGGAGTTGGGAGTGCAAGAACGCGCTCGCCCTCGCTGGCCTGCTGGACGCAGTGATCGTGGCACCGGTGCTTGCGGGCACCACTCCCACAGTGCCTGCGGGCACCCGAGCGTCAGTGCCTGTGGGCACTACTCCTTCAGTGCCCGAGGGCACTGATCAGGCAGAAGCCGGCTCCTCTGCTCAAGCGCGCCCGCGGGCCGCTACCCCCGCAGCCACTCCTGCTCTCCCGCTGGCTGCGCCAGCAACTGTGGACCGCGTCCAGGACCTGCGGGCCCACGCGTTCATCTGTCTGACGGTGGACGCCACTCGATACCGGTCAGTGTGCGAGGCGAACCCTACGGCCCGAGGGCTGTGGGATGCCCTGGCAGGCCAGCACGCGCAGCGGGCCTTGGCCAGCAGGGGGGTTCTGCTAGAGCAAGTAACACGCCTTGGTATGCTGCCGGGTCAGTCAGTCACAGAGTATTGGGCACATGCAGAGCAGCGGTCTCACGGAACTTGCGCCCACACCCGCCGTGCCAGACACCAGAACCCGCTATATGGATATGAAAGCGTATGCGGCCCTGCAAGCAACGCAACAAGCAACGGCGGACCGGGCCGCAGCGGCACCCGCAGTCCATGATGCCACCAGAACGAGCTCACGACTGCTGAAACGAGAGCAACGAGCAACACAACCGCCCCCGACGAAGCCCACTCTACCCAAGGCGGGCACGAAACGGAACAATGAGGGCAGACAGACCCAAACTATCCCGCAGGATATAGTGCGCATAGTAGGCCTTGACCTCCCAGGACTCTCCAGCTGGAAGGTGGATAAAGCCTGCCGTTGTAAACCCAAGAACCTAGGCTGCATACTAGGGGCCATGTACGGCCACCAAGAGGCCATTACCAGCATAGATGGCTGGCAATGGGACGGCATCAACAAGGAAAACTACTACAAGGTGCATTGGAAGCCCACAGTCATAGATAGATGGGCATTACCACTATGTGCAGAAGAAGGCTATACACCCACACACATAGAGACCATCAGCAGGGAAGAGGCTAAGGACGTGTGCACCTGTGAGCTGTGTTGGCTACCAAGAGGAGACAGCCCAACGTGCCACAACTGCAAGAGGGCCTACCACCCAGCCTGCCTTGAGGAAGCCCACCTGTCAGGACACAAGGAACCAGGATACTGGCTGTGCCCTATATGCAAGTTCGGCAGCAATGACTTCAAGACTACCATGCGTCAGTCAGCGCACTCGGACCTCATACGAGTACACTGGCACCCCACTCTCGAACCGGCGCCGCTCATCACGGCACACCTGGACTACATAGCAAAGCGCAATGACTACGACGAGGAAAACAGGCAGATACAAGAGGCCAGACATGCGAGGCCCGACACGCACCTGCCGGCCCACACCCGACAGGGACTACCGGACCCGCACACCTGGCTACCCCGGTGCACCAACCTGCACTCGAAGGCCACCTTCCACACCTACCCCATCAACCCGCAGACGGACATCGTCGGGACGGGCAATTGCGAAACCTTCCTCCAACTTCACCCCCACATGACCGACCCCGCGATGAGCCTCAGCACGGGGGAGCCCATTATGCCACGGCACGACTTAGTGCAACACGTAACGGTCCACGACGAGTCGGGTCGCACAGCTGGCCTCCTGACAAAAGACCAACACCAACATCTACACGCTTGGTTACAACACACACCACACACACGCAACCTGGCCACAGAGGTAGTGGCCCTACTAAGGAGACAGGACGCACAGAGCAGCCACCACCCCATGAGAGGGGCACACGACAAAGCCCTTAACACCCTACACGCCACACGCAGCTTTCCAAGTACCGTCCAAAGATGGGCTGATCCACTCACAGTTAGACCAGAAACCACCACCTATTGGAGCCCTGACATCAACGACACGGCCTTTGGGGCACACCACAACTGCCTACTGGTACGCCACACTGGCTTATCCACATGGAATGTACCGGCAGACGATGCAGTGGCACTGAAATGCGTCAACCATGCTATACACTCAGCTACACAGGAGGAGGCCATGGCAACCATCATGCTGATCCCTGGGAAAAAGGGCATCTCCTACCCTAAACACATTGACAACCTGCGGCGCTACCCTGAATACTGTCAGCACCTGGCTAGCATACCCCCCACCAAGACCAGATGCTCCAAGCCAGGCAAGCACGCCAACCTCCACATCTACGTCATCTGGAATGCAGCGGGACAACAACTTGTCACCAAAGGCAATCCCCAAGGATGGCTGGCTAGCACTGCCACTGCCCTCCACCCACAACGGGACACACACCCAATCCGCAACAGACCAACGAATCAAAGCCAGCCAGCCACACCCCCTAGCGGCCACAAACAACACATGCGCCTGCCGTTGGACAAGGACCTCCCCACCTCGGGGCACCAGCGCGGCCACCAACAACTCACGCACCATTCCACGACGCAGCCACGGATGGCCATCACCGAATGGGCCACGCTCGCGTACACGGACGGCAGCTGCATTAAGACCTCGGGGGCAGCCCCAGCGAGCGTCGGGGCGGGGGTTTATATCCCGGAGACCAACGTCCTCATCACCGTCGCCCTGGACGACCCAGAAAGCAACACCATCAACAAAGCGGAACTCACGGCGATACACGCGGCACTCACAGCGGGGGCCAAACGCATCGCCACCGACAGCCTCTGCTCTATCTACCAGATCCGCCGAGCCCTCGCTAACCCGATGTCGCTCATCACACACAGGCACAACGACATCCTGACCGCTATCGCTACCCTCATCATCGATAGCCCCGTCACGATCCACTTCTACAAAGTCCGGGCCCACTCGGGAACTATCGGCAACGAAGGCGCCGATGCCCTCGCCAAGCACGCGGCGTTACACCCAGAGCTGGCCAACACCCCGGCCTACAGCCCGACCACACGGACAGAGACCAACACCTGGCTCAACAACGAAGCCGATGGCAACACCCCCGCCCCACTGCCGGATTGCCGCCACAGCGTGAGAGCACACATGCACCGCAGGCACAGCCTCGGTCTCGCCAATCAAGACAGTATCTACTACCACATGTCCCAGGAGATCACCAAAGCCGCGGCGAAAGGAGCCGGCGAAAGGGTGATGACCGACACGAACATCTCCATACCCGCGCAACGAACTGCCCTTCTCTACCGTACCGGCGGGCTCTACAACCAAAAGCTGGCCATGCGTTGGAAACGGGCGACCGACGACCGGTGCCCACTCTGCGGGGAAGCCGATAGCGCCACTCACCTCCTCTCGGGCTGCAGCGAGACACTACCGATGGTGCAAGAAAGGCATAACGGGGCTGGCCGCCTCATCGCTAAAGCCATAAGCAAGGGTACCCTAGGCGGTTACATCAGCTTTGCGGACACCGGCAGCTGGGAGAAGGGCGCAAGAGAAGACCTCGACCTCCCTAACGACACACTACACACACCACTACGAGCACTCGGACTACAGATAGCAGCAACCAAAAACACCACCAGACCAGACATTCTTATGGTGATGCCAACAAAGAAGACGGGCACACGTGGTAAAGCCATTAAACGGGTCATTATTATAGAAATCAAATACTGCTCGGACTCAAGGTGGACGGATCAATTAGACAAGGCACTCAACCAACACACCCATCTAGCTCAAACCATACGCAAGGAAGGCCACATGGTGGAGATTAGACCCATCCTCCTGGGCATAGGTGGCATAACGTATGAAGCACACACACGGCAACACCTCCTGGACTTGGGGGTCTCACAAGATAACACTACACTCGCAGAAAAGTTCATGAGAAAAGTTGAATTTTTTGACAAAGTGGCTTGATAGATTGTATTTTTTAGCGGTTCTAAGAATGGGGGTGTAAACCTAAAATCGAGGAAAAATCGGGCTGAGGAGATACGAGAAAACCAGTACTGGTCCACCCCCCCCCCAGTACTGGTTCACCCCCAACCAGTACTGGTTCACCCCCAACCAGTACTGGTTCACCCCCCCCCCCCAGTACTGGTTCACCCCCAACCAGTACTGGTTCACCCCCAACCAGTACTGGTTCACCCCCAACCAGTACTGGTTCACCCCCAACCAGTACTGGTTCACCCCCCCCCCAGTACTGGTTCAGCCCCAACCAGTACTGGTCCACCCCCAACCAGTACTGGATCACCCGCAACCAGTACTGGTCCACCCCCCAACCAGTACTGGTCCACCCCCAACCAGTACTGGTCCACACCCAACCAGTACTGGTCCACCCCCAACCAGTACTGGTCCACCCCCCAACCAGTACTTGTCCACACCCAACCAGTACTGGTCCACCCCCAACCAGTACTGGTCCACCCCCAACCAGTACTGGTTCACCCCCAACCAGTACTGGTCCACCCCCAACCAGTACTGGTCCACCTCCAACCAGTACTGGTCCACCTCCAACCAGTACTGGTCCATCCCCAACCAGTACTGGTCAGCCCCCAACCAGTACTGGTTAACACCCAACCAGTACTGGTCAACACCAAACCAGTACTGGTCAACACCCAACCAGTACTGGTCCACCCCAAGCCAGTACTGGTCCACCCCCAACCAGTACTGGTCAACCCCCAACCAGTACTGGTCCACCCCCAACCAGTACTGGTCCACCCCCAACCAGTACTGGTCCACACCCAACCAGTACTGGTCCACACCCAACATGGAGGAAGCAGCCAGGAAGCTGAAGGAGTATGCGCGCATTCTGCACCGGATTCGTTACACACACAAGGTGCCGGACGACATGATCTCCAGCAACCTACATATGGTGGAATGCCGGTGAGTTCCACGATATAGAGCAATGCATGGTCAGCATGAGTGATGCTTCATGCTATCAAATTAACAACACCATGCGCATGTATTACTGCAGGCTACCGCAGCAGAAGAAGGAGCGTGGGCGCAGCTGCTGGGACAATGAGTTCTGGGTTGAGCGAGGCATGCAGCGGGGCAAGAAGTACAGCACGGCTCATGCTGCTGGCTACCAGCGGGGCTTGACCATGGGCATACGGGAGCGGCTGAGCCGACGCTCGCAGCTGTTACTGTCCACCCATACCCAATGGAATGACAGTGATGGAGGAGACCTGGACAGTGGGGACAGTGAGCATGATGGCGAGGAAGCTGGACATCGGCAGCATGAGCGTGGGCAGCAGACTGGCAAACGCAAGAGAGGGGACAGCAAGCAGCGTTCTCCCAAGCACAGGAGGGCGGGGACCTTCAGAGACCAGGTGCAATCAGACCAGCAGGCATGCCACCTCCTGGGGCTGGGGAAAGCGCAGTGCTACAAGAGCAGCTGGGATGAGTGGGTGTGCGAGGCATGCTGCCAGCATGTGAGAGACATGAAGCCACTGGGATGGAGTGAGGCTGACATCTTGGCGGTGTTCCCTCCTGCTGGCCTTCCTGCGCAAGTGCAGTACTACAGCCGTGCACAGTGCCGGGGGCAGATGGTCCACAGCCTCCAGTATAATCGTGCTAAAGTGCGCAACAACTGCTGGGCCCAAGCAGTGTTCCTTGAGGGTACAGATGACGAGCCAAAGCTGGTTCAATATGCATGTCACGTCCAGTTCTGGGTGCGTGTGCAGCATCCAGCCAACCCAGAGCGGGTGCTGCGTCTGGCCATCACTCGCGCGTTCGTTTTGGACCCCATCCCTGATATGCCAGAGCACTACACTGTGGGTCGTGGGATCCCACTGCCTAAGCCGTCTAAGCAGCAGCAACAGCTGGCACACCAGCAGCTACCAGACCAGCAAGAGGAGCCAACACAGCAGCAGGAGCCAGAACAGCAGCAGCCTTCGGCATCGAATGCAACAGCAGCCACAGTATCTGAAGCAGCTACAGAACAGCAGGTTGGCACATCTCAAGCAAGACGCTCTGGGCGCAAAGTTAGCAAGCGTGCAGTCCCGGCCACCCAAGAGGCAAGGGCTCCCCGCGAAAGTTGCGTAGGTCGTCGTAAGAGCACTTTGCTGGAGGGTGCGGGGCGCATGTCATGGTATGCAGTGAATGGGGAGCAGTTCCACAGCTTGTTTGTGGCATTCTTCCCACACGAGGAGGGTCAGGGTGACATGTATTTTGTGCCATACAGCAGCCATAGCTGAAGATTCTAAACAGGCCAATAAGCACCATGCAATCGTGATGAACACATGACATCATGACAAAGTTTGACAGATGCTGCACTCCGTATATGTGATGCTTAGCATTACACAACCATGAAACACTAGTGAAGATACACCCAGAGCCAATACATGTCATCTAGTGAAAATCTTCATTAGCCATACCCCAAGCCCTAGCCCTAGCCCTAGCCCTAGCCCTAGCCCTAGCCCTAGTCCTAACCCTAACCCAACCCCTCCACACGTCATGTCGTGCCCTAGCCCTAGCCCTAGCCCAAGCCCTAGCCCTAGCCCTAGCCCTAGCCCTAGCCCTAGCCCTAGCCCTAGCCCTAGCCCTAGCCCTAGCCCTAGCCCTAGCCCTAGCCCTAGCCCTAGCCCTAGCCCTAGCCCTAGCCCTAGCCCTAGCCCTAGCCCTAGCCCTAGCCCTAGCCCTAGCCCTAGCCCTAGCCCTAGCCCTAGCCCTAGCCCTAGCCCTAGCCCTAGCCCTAGCCCTAGCCCTAGCCCTAGCCCTATCCCTATCCCTATCCCTAGCCCTAGCCCTAGCCCTAGCCCTAGCCCTATCCCTATCCCTAGCCCTAACCCTAGCGCTAACCCTAGCCCTAACCCTAGCCCTAGTCCTAACCATAACCGTAACCCTAGCCCTAACACAAGCACTACCCGTCACTTGTACCTACGTCAACATTACAAACGTCGATACAATGAAGGAAAATCACTCATGCACATTGCAGATTCAAACGACATCGGGCATCACGCAAAGCAGGTGACGGCAATTAACCATTCATCACAAAACTCAGCGATGCGTATAACAGCGCGAAAGTTTCAAGCAATCAAGCACAACTCCAACCACAGTTAGAAACCAGTACTGGCGCGATACCAGTACTGGCTAATAAACAGTACTGGTTTCTATCCAGTACTGGTAAACAACCAGTACTGGACCTCAACCAGTACTGGTTGCCTCTCAAAACGGCACGACAGGCCAACGCTCGAATCTCGCCAGCCACTTGGAGTTGATTTTTTTTTTCCAACAGCGTTGGCTTGCTGATGAGCAACTGCAGCCTTCCATCAAAAAAAAAAGTACCCTTTGGTGGCACCTATAATGCGATCTTTTCTGCGAGTGTACCAAACTGTTACACAAGTTAACAAGACACGCGGTGGAGACAGCCCACTCCATTGCAAAGACAAGCTACAGACTCAGGGCTACTAAGAGGGAGGGAGGGTAGGGGGGTCACTTCTTCTCTTGCTGGTCGGTGGGAGCAGGCCGCGCCCCAGGCGGTAGCTCCTCCCTTAATGCACGCCGGTGAACACCGGAGTAGTCTTCTTCTTCTTCTTCTGCAGAGCAGCTCCATGCAGAAGCAAACCCAGCCGGCAGCCCACCCATTGTCGACACCCTCTACTTTGCGCTGCGCGGCCTGCAGCCAGAGTTTGACCCCGTCTCCAACCCTATGCTCACCCAACGCGATGCAGCTGTCACGTTTGCTTCTGCGCTGCCAGCACTGCTAATGCACGAGCAGGTGCTGCAGCACCGGCAGTCAGCTGCGGGAGGCGTCGCCCTTCTGGCACACGGTGGGCCGGGCAGGGTTGACAGCCATGGGCGGGGTGCAGGGGGTGCGGGGCACAGGCGGGGCAGGGGGCGGGGTAGGCAGAACTCAGCCAATAAGGAGGGCAGGGAATGCTACAACTGCGGTGAGCTGGGGCACTACAAGTCAGAGTGCCCTAGACTACCGCGGGACTGGGGGGCAGCAGCAGGCAGCCCCAGCCGCGGCCGCTCAGTGGCTCACAGGCCACCCACGCCGGCAGTGCGTGGCAGCAGCCCAGGCAGGCACTCTGCGCACCTGGCTGGTAGCAGCAGCACCACCCCACCCTCCATGTCCTTTGCAGCAATAGATGTAGCTGCAGCTGCTGCGGGCGCTGCAGCCACAGCCACACCGCTGCGCACACAGTGGCTGCTATACTCGGGCTGCAGCCGACACCTCACATGCAACCTACACCTTCTGCATGATTACCAGCCAATACAGCCCCCGCATGCCATAAAGGTAGCCAATGGGGCACAGATGACAGCATGGGGAGAGGGCAGTGTCAGGTTCAGCACAGCTGCTGGGGAGGTTGTGCTGCTGCGGGTGCTGTATGTGCCCAATGCCTCTGCCAACCTGCTGTCCATGGGGAAGGCGCTCAGGGGTGGGGTGGTTCCCCGCTTTAGGAGTGGGGGGTGCGATCTCTCGCTGCCCGGCACAGCAGGCAGACCTCTCCTCACAGCCACCCTGTGCAGTGGGCTGGACCTGCTGGTGCTGGATCAGCAGCCAATCCCTGCTCAGACCTCCCCCAGCCTTTGTATGGCAGTGCGTGTTGAGCAGAGCGCTGCGCTGTGGCACCACAGGCTGGGACACCCCAGCAGCCGCCGCATTGCAGATATGGTGCGGCGCAGCATGGTGCAGGGCATCAGCGTCAGCGCAGCTGAGTTTGAGCAGCACGCCCACAGCCTGTGCCAATCCTGCCTCATGGGCAAGCAGCACCGACTAGTAGAGCCACAGCACGCAGGCCTCAGCCTCCCAGCAGACAGGGTGCTAGATCTGGTGCACTCAGATGTCTGCGGGCCCATGGAGGTCCCAGCGCTAGACGGCAGCCTCTACTATGTCAGCCTGCTGGATGACTGCAGCAAGCTGCTGTCAATCACACTCCTCCGGCAGAAGTCAGACGCAGCTGCAGCCATCATCGGCATGGTCGCCACCCAGGAACGGCAGACAGGTGGCAGGCTGAAAGCCCTCAGATCAGACAGGGGTGGGGAGTATGTGGGGGGTGAGCTGCAGCGGTGGCTGAGCAGCGAGGGGGTACTGCACCAGCAAACAGCGCCCTACAGCCCAGAAATGAACGAGAGTGCTGAGCGGGTGAACCGCACCGTCATGAACAGCGTGCGGGCTATGCTGGACAGCTCAGGGGCACCCAAGCCCTTGTGGGGTGAGGCAGCCAGGGCAGTGGCCACAGTGCACAACGTCAGCCCAGTGGCAGGGTTGCCCCACACGCCGTGGGAGGTGGCATTTGGGCATGTGCCTGATGTCAGCTGCGGGTGTGGGGGGCTCCCGCCTACATCCACCAGCCAGACCAGCTGCGGCGCAAGCTAGACAGCAAGGTAGCCAAGGGCATCTTCGTGGGGTATGAGTTGGGCTGCCGCAGCTACAGAGTATTGGTAGAGGGCAGGGTCAGGATCAGCAAGACGGTGGTAGTGGATGAGGCAACGGTGCTGCGCCGCTCAGCACCAGCAGTTGAGGAGGAGTCAGAGCAGCAGGCAGCACCAGCGGTGGCTGCGCCCACAACCGTGAGCCCAGCCAGTGGGGGAACAGCTGGTGCAGCTAAGGGACACACAGGTGCAGGCACGGCTGATAGGGTAGCTGGCATGGGTGCTGTCCCTGCTAGCAACCCTGCAGCCAGCAGCCCAGCGGCTGACCCAGTAGCTGGCAAGGGTGCCGGCAGCCCAGCTCCAGCTGCGCCAAGAGGCGGTGAGCCAGTCACAAGCTCCTACAGTCTCCGCCCTCGCATCAAGCCGCCGGTCAGGTTCAGAGACACAGTCAGCCTGTGCCTGCTGGCCAGTGGGGGCAGTGGGTCCAGTGGGGGCAGTGGGGGCAGTGGGGGCAGTGGGGGCAGCCTCGCAGCCGACCCGCAGTCATACCAGGAAGCCATGGCCCGCCCTGACGCAGATGACTGGCTGCGGGCCATGAGCAAGGAGATGGCCTGCCAAGCAGCCAACCAGACCTGGGAGCTAGTACAGCGGGAGGGCTGGATGCGGGTACTGCCGGGCAGATGGGTGCTCAAGATCAAGAGGGCTGCAGATGGTAACATCGGCAAGTACAAGGCTAGGTTTGTGATCAAGGGGTTCAGGCAAGTGGAGGGGGTAGACTTCGACGACAGCTATGCCCCGGTGGTCATGCACAGCACACAGCGGATAGTGCTCAGCGTTGCAGCAGCTAGGGGCTGGGAGCTGCAGCAGCTAGACGTCGAGACCGCCTTCCTCAATGCCCCGGTGGATGAGGGTCGGCAGGTCTTCTGTGAGCAGCCGCCAGGGTTTGAGGCAGGCCAGGGGCTGGTGTGCCAGCTGCAGAAGGCTGTGTACGGCCTGCGGCAGGCTCCCAGGGCCTGGTATCAGCACCTGGCCCAACAGCTGCAACAACTCAACTTCTTCCCCTCTGCTGCTGATCCCTGCCTGTTCAGCCTGGACAGCCCTGGTTCTGAGGTGCACCTGCTGGTGTACGTGGACGACATCATCCTGGCCTCACCAGATGCAGCTGCCATCACCGCAGTCAAGGAGCAGCTGCGACAAGTGTTCAGCCTACATGACTTGGGGCCAGTGGCCAGCTTCCTGGGCATGCGCATCATGCGTGACCAGGCGGCTGGCACTCTGCGCCTAGGTCAGCAGCAATATGTTGAGCAGCTACTGCAGCGCTTCGGCCTGGCTGAGGCCAACGGCAAGCAGCTGCCCCTGTCACCAGGCACCCGCCTGGTCAAGGAGGGAACAGCGCTGGACAGCGCAGCCACACAACAGTACCGGCAGATGGTGGGGGCATTGCGATGCCTCTACTTGCACTAGGCCTGACATCGCGTTTGCGGTGGGTCAGCTTTCTCGCTTCATGCAGCAGCCCACCTTGCAGCACCATCAGGCAGCCACTGGCCTGCTGCGCTACCTCAAGCGCACAGCAGCCTGGGGCCTGGTGTACAGCAGCAGTGGCAGCTCACAGCTGCAAGGCTATGCCGACGCCGACTATGCTGGCGACCCTGACAGCATGCGCAGCACCAGCGGCACAGTCTTTGTGCTCAACGGCGCAGCAGTCAGCTGGCGCAGCCAGCTGCAAACCACAGTGGCAGCCTCTACCACAGAGGCTGAGACCCAGGCTGCAGCCGCAGCCACCAAGGAGGCACTGTTTCTGCGCAAGGTGCTGCACCACCTGGGTGCCAGCTGTGACCCCATCCCCATCTTCTGTGACAACCAGGGGGCTGTGGCCCTCATCAAGAATCCGGTGGAGTCCAGCCGCAGCAGGCACATTGCTGTGGCTCACCACCTGGCCCGGGAGCGCCAGGCACGAGGAGAGGTAGTCTTCACACACTGCCCCTCTACAGAGATGGTAGCTGATGCTCTAACAAAGCCACTGTCAGCCCAGCTGCTTCATGGCTGTGTCCGTGGCATGGGGGTCAGCTAGAGCGTGGCATGGGGGTCAGCTATAGCATGGAATCTCCACACATGGGCTGCAGCAAGTGACATGGCATGTGTGATGCACCATTAGTTTCCTAAGTTGCTGGCAGAACCTGCCAGCATAGCACCTGTCTGACATCTGAGCATGACTGCATGCACATGTACATTCGAGCACATGCACATTAGAGCACAATCATAGCATCTACACAAACACGCATGTTGCATAGACATGTTTCGTAGCCAAGCTGCTGGCAGAACCTGCTAGCATCGCATGTGCATTGCATTTGCATGTTTCTTAAACTTAACACTGATTGCAATGGCTTTCCTGAGTGGGGGTGTTAGAGAATACAGTCAAGCCATTGAGGCGACTCTTCGTCACCGGGTAGTGTGTGTTTGTGTGACCGGTAGGACTTAAGCAGACTCCTGCGTGAGGCACGACGGCACGGTCGTGCCCTCGCGCAGGTATGGTGTTGTTCCGCATTGCTATGCACATAGTTACAGCTCACATGTGCCCTCCGACCCCCTCCCCCTCCCCAACACTGTGGCATACTGCACGCATGTCCTTTATTCACCATGTCACCATTCCCCTTTGCCACGTTGCAGTTGGTGAGCCACACCCTATCGCTTTTGGCGGTGTGCGCACCAGCGGTGCTCGCGATGCAATACCGATTGATGATGTCGGACGTCATGGACATCATTAAGCGCCGTGTGGAGCCCGTGGACATGGCGAAACTGGTAAGCGCCAATGGCAGGGCTACACGGAACGGGAGTGCAGCACACTGTAGTGGGGTGGGATGTTGATGTTGTGATGGGGCACAGTGTCACCATGCACATGTGCTTCAGCTAATCGGAGAGCACGTCATCTTGCGCTGTGCAGCTCCGGTACGACGACCGCCGCATGTGGGCAGGTCAACGCTTGGTCATCACCACCAACGACGGCGTCATGTTCCTCATCATCGAGAGCCTGTACAAAGCAGGCTTGCCCCCCGATGGGCACGGACCCCACCGCGCCCCCATCATCCTGCACATCAACTATCAGACGACCGCCACAGGCGTTCACTCATGGCTACGTAAGGTGGTGAAGGAGGAGGGCGCTGCGCGTGGCTGGTCGGCAGGTATACCCATCGCCCCTATCCTATCCTTCCGCACAAACACGCCGGTTATGGGTCTTCCCCATTGCCACCATGCGCACATCCGCACAAGCCAGACCACCATGGTGTGTACTTGTGGTCACACACCCTCGAAATCGCGGTGGCTCGCGGTAAACCTCCCCAAACCCTCGTTGTTGTCGCAGAGGTGCTTGCACGCAAACTGCGACGCATCGTGCTGTTCACGGGGGGGCCTCAAGCTCACCGCTTCGACCTCAGTGACCCCAACGCATTCGCCCGGTTGTGCGACGTGCTCATCGTCACCTACGTCATCCAGGTAATGGTGAACAATACACACCAATTTGGCCATCACCGGGTACCGTCCCCACTGACACCCTTTCCGCGCATGACCCTGCGCTCCGCGCCACATGCCGATGACACAGGCCGGCGTGTCCTTCACCGCTCATCACGTGCATATAATTGTTCTTCTCTTTACACTTGTAACAAGGCACGGTCGTGCCCTCGCGCACCGAGGTCGTCGTCGCCGTTATAGACGCACTCGTCGCATAGTGGCCCTTCCTTGCTAGACAAACTGTAAAGCGCCTCCCACGCATCCAGCGTACGATCACATCTCTCGCATGAGCTCGACCACGTCTCGCGCGTCACGGAGGGTATCGATTTGTGTGATTTCGAGGCATGTTCGAGGCATGTTTCAGGCATGTTCGAGTCGGCTTCATCCATCGATTCTATGGGGTGTCGATAGTTCGACACTATGAGTTACACTGGCTTATTGCCAAAGCACAAGACCTACGGGAATGCTGACTGCACTAGTGCCCCGCAACACAACACCAACAATAACACCACCACCAAGGCCAACACAACACCACCACCACACCAACAGCAACATGACCAACTCAACAACACAACAACAAGCCATGTCGCACACCAAGCACGGACTGGCAACCACCCAAGTGCTTGGCTTGGCTTGGCTGTCCCACTGGCTTGGCTGTCCCCTTGAGAGAGGGATGGGATGGGTCATTGTTGTGTGTGGGCATGGCATGGCTAGTGAGGGTTGTGTTGGCTGCTACTACTAGCGCTGGCTCCAGGCTGCCCGCTCCAGGCTGCCCGATGGGGTTGGGGGGAAGTAGACGGGGTTGCGGACTGGTGGTGGTGGTGGGACAGCAGAGGGACAGAGGAAGAGGCCAGCTGGGCTGGGTGTCAGCTACTTACCGGCAGTTGGTTAGCCACTCCTTGGATTGGTTAGGGAGAAGAGGGAGAAGGGGGAGAAGAGAGGGCAGGCAGGAGAGGGAGAAGAGGAATGAGATTGGGCAGGGAGAAGAGGGACAAGAGGGGGCTTCCTCCTGGCTGCTGGGTAGGGTAGGGAGGGGACTTCGATGTCGGGGGAAAGTGAGGGGGAGGGGGGAAATGGGGGCGTAGGAGACTTGGAGGTGTTGGTGATGGGACAGGGTAGAGTTAGGGGGAAGGAGCAAAGGGGTTGGAGTGTGACTGTTAGACCTGCAGCAAGCAAGGGGCATGCTTGTAATCAACAAACAAGGACATGCATGACTAGAGGTGGGCAGGCTGGTCAAACACCCCAACAACATTTGCACTCACCTTGGCTCTTGGCTGCTGGCATCCTCCTGCCCCAGTATGGCTGCCGCTCTTTTCGCCTCCAAGCTACGACTCCTGGCTGTGTCTCTAGGCTGCGTTCCTTGGCTGCTTGTTGGCTCCTGGCTGCTGCTCCTGGCTGCACTTGGCTGCTGCTCTTGGCTGCAAGGTAGGGTAGAGAGATCAGCTGACTGCTGACTGTTTGCGCCCTTCCACAAATGCCACACACCTGGAGGGGAGGGGAGGGGAGGGGAGGGGAGGGGAGGGGAGGGGAGGGGAGGGGAGGGGAGGGGAGGGGAGGGGAGGGGAGGGGAGGGGAGGGGAGGGGAGGGGAGGGGAGGGGAGGGGAGGGGAGGGGAGGGGAGGGGAGGGGAGGGGAGGGGAGGGGAGGGGAGGGGAGGGGAGGGGAGGGGAGGGGAGGGGAGGGGAGGGGAGGGGAGGGGAGGGTGGTAGTAGAGGGAAAGGGGGATGGGTGTGACCATCAGAACCTGCAGAAAAACAAGGGCATGACAGCGGTCAGACTAGGTAAAAAAAGCCACAAAGTTGCAAAGGCTAGCCACTCACCACTCACTCACTTCCTAGGTTGAGTGTGTGAGGGGGGAATGGGGTTGGGTGTGGGACGAGGGGGGTGGGTGCTGCTCATCGCTGCCGCTCATTGCTGCCGCTCATCGATGCCGCTCATCGATGCCGCTTCCAACTGCTCCTGGCTGCCAAGCTGCTTCCCTTGGCTGCACTTCATGGCTTCCAGCTTACGACTGGTCCTGCGCTCCAGGCTCCTTCAATTCACCTCCAATCCAGTTCACCTGCAAGCAACCCATGCCACACATTCTTTACCAGCTATTTCTTGATGATCAGCGCACCTTTCCCGTGCTACTTGGCATAAGTTGTGGAAGCAGGCCGCGCTCCAGGCGGACGCTCTGCCGGAGAAATCTTCTTACTTCTCTTCTATCTGACTGCATTTCTTCTTCACCTACAAGGCACTCCACATGTGCCACAAAATCGATGAGCGCCACCTCGCACCTTTCCCTGGCTTCCCTGGCTTCCCATTCTTTCTCCTCGCTGCCTCTTGCTCCTTTCGCTCGACCTGGTCGCATGCCTTCTATCGCTGGTGGCGTGTTTGGTCCGGGCTGCTGCTGGCTGCTCCTGGCTGCTAGCTCATCCTGGCTGCTAGCTCATCCTGGCTACTGTGTGCTGTCCTTCGCGATTCCTTCGCTTCCTTCGCGCTTCCCTTGCGAAACCTGCATGCAACCTGAAGGTACATAAATCCGTGTTATATAGATGGCCTGCTGGGTTCGCACCACCTCTAGTGTGTTCAATACGTTGCCTCAATAAGTGCCAGTGGCACTGTGGTTATGATGGGATATGGTGTGGTTATGATGGTTGACCGGTCTCGCCCGTCTCAGCCCATCGGTCGGCAGCTTTCAACCAGCTTCGACCGCAATCGACCCTATTTCGATGACCCCATCGATTTTGCGACAATCGACAGGTTTCGATGACCCGGGGGGAGTCTCTGGCGGCCACCCATCGGTCGCTCGACATATTTCGATCAGCTTCGACCGCCTTCGATCGCAATCGATCTATTCGATGACCCCATCGATTTTGCAAAAATCGACAGGTTTCGATGACCCGGGGGAAAATGTCCGACGGAGGCTCACAGAATGAAGGAGGTCACCCCCGCCATTGGCTGCACCCCCATGGCTCAAGAGATAACTTTCTTACTCATTTCTGCACGGATGAAGCCGCCGATTGGTGCGATGGGCTGCTTGTGGCCTGACGAGTGTGCTGCCAGTCCCAACGGTTTGCCGGGTGGCTGGCCCCCAACATGCGACGTGTTCTTGGGCCTCGTAGACACTGCACTATAGTAACTGCTTTAGGCAGCCTGGACCCAGCGCGGAGTGAATTCGCATCGTGACTGGACAAGTTTTCAGGTCAGCACGCAACGCATTGAGACTAGGGCACGCCCATAGAATTCTAGGTGGCTCGGAAACCTAGAAATTTTTCCTGAGCCTAGAAACCTAGAAATAGAATTCTAGGTTGGCCGGTCGCGCCTTAGTTGAGACCCTTTCCCAAGCTAGGGGCATGACTGCGACGCCGGATTGCTGGCAGGTGCAAGCCGTCGATTTACAGGTTGCACAAGATGCTGAACGCATTGGTGCCTGTGGCTCCCGAGCAACAACGGGCAGCAAAAGTTAATCAAAAACATGAAGGGACTGAGCTGATAACTATGTTTGCCGTTGTGCAGGCTAGTGAAAGCCATGGTTGACAAGAAAAGGGGAGTGAAGGCTAACTGTGCCAATGTGCAGAAAGCGAGGGAGGTTACGGCACAGCGGAGGGCTGCAGAGGCTGCTGGTCCCATTGAGATTGGGGCGCAAGCAGGGGTTATTGCTGCTGAGGCTCAGGCCCAGGCTGATGCTGGTGCTGATGAGGCTGATGTGCAGTTGCACCAGCTACAGGCAGACCTGCAGCACAGGGAGCTACAACTTGCTCACAACCAGCGCATGCAGCAACTACAGCAACAACTCCAGGACCTCCAGCGAAGTGAGCTTCAGCGCAAGGAGCAGCAACTTGCTGATTTGGTGGCGCAGCAGGGGGCAGCTCTGCTGCAATGGGAGCATCAGTTAACTGAGCGGCAGCACCAGCTTATTTGCAGGCTATCAGCAACGCGAGGTGCAGCAGCAGCTGGCTCACCTCATGCAGCAGCAGCAGACAGACCTGCTACAAAACAAACAGCAGGTGGAGAAGCAGCCTTTGGCTTATTTGCAGGCTATCAGCAACAACCACCCCCTCCCAGACCCTTCTCCATGCTCTCGCACAAGGTTGGCAAGCCCACTTCAAGGGTGAGTTGTGTGGTTGCACACTGCCTGTAGATGCACATGCCATCAAGTGCCACAGCAACAGCCAATCACTGAGTCGGCCCTTGCCAAACATTTGTGCCATGATTCTTGCCCACATGCTCACATGCGCTGCCCGGTGCACGTCAGGGCATGCCATGGCACCACACTGACGCCCTTGCATTGTGGGATGCATGTGTGCATGTGCAGGCATCATATTGTGGACCCCGCATTGTCCAACCCAACCCAGCCAGCGCCAAGCAGCCCTTCCTGCCTGCCACCACCACCTCTGCACTGAGTTGGCTGTGAGAGCCTGGGCGCGGTCTCTGACGAGGTACCTCAACGCATGTCATGGCATGTGCACACTACCAGGACATGGCTGGCAACTACAGGGAGGAGTCAGTGTTTGTGAGTGCTGACAAGTGTGACCAGTCTGTTGAGGCTTCCACCACAGCCATCGTGCAAGTGATTGAGTGTTTGCTGCAAGGCAGGAGGCACCCGGAGGGCATCTTGGGTGTGGCCAGCAACCCCGATGGGGTGGGTGATGGGAGGGATGATGGAGAGGGGTGGGTGGGCAAGATGGACATGAGGCAGCTGTGTTTGTGGTCAGATGGTTGTGCATCACAGTTCAAGGGGGCCAAGGCCATCAGGTTGCATTGGCACCTAGCCAATAGGTTTGGGGTGCCTGTGCAATGGTCATATGGTGCCACATCGCATTTCAAGAGCACGCATGACTCTGAGGGTGGCCCTGAGCTGAGGGTGACCCTGAGCTGGTGGGGAAAGTGTGTGGGGCTGTTGTGCGGACAGATTGGGCTAACCGGCATTTCGCTGTGCCATGCCATGCACAAGACACCAGTGCCAGCCACAGGCTTCGTGGTCACATCATGTTTCGGCGCTACCTGGTGCTAGACAAAGCTAGGCAAGCAGCTGTATGTATGTGCATGCCAGAGGCTGATGTGGAGCGCATGCATGATGATGTTGTGGGGTGCAGGGCGATGCACTGCATGGTGTTCACACCTGACAGGGAGCAGCCTCAATGGGCCATGGCTGCTTGTGCATGCAGCACGTGCATGAGTATGCCATGCCTGCCGTGCATGAAGCCTGACAGCACCACCCCACTTAAGCCCATGCCCATGTTTCAAGACACTGTGAAGGAGGTGAGTGCTGACGAAGAGTGTTATGCATTGTTGATGTTGTTCCATCCCAATTTGCTGCATGATGAGGTGTGCTTTGGCAAACTGACCAACAAACACTGTGAACGATATCGCATGCACATGGGGTGGAAGAGGCAAGAGGGACGCCAGTTATTGCGTCGTTTGGTGCTGAGAGAGCTACAAAGCGAGCAGCTGGAGGCTGAATATGAGGCGGACAATTGATATGGCTGGGTGTAAGGTGCACGAAGAGTCAATCTGCAGAATCTGCAGAATCATAAAAACGGCTTAAACTGATCGGCAGCGTACTAATGGCCGAGATTGTGACTGGGTGCATGGTGCATGAGAGTCAATTTTACAGCAGCACAGACGGCCCACAAAGACAGCAGCACAGACGGCCCACATTTTGTAAAATTTGACATGGGGTCACGTGACACAAAATAAACTGCACGCATCCATGCCGCGGAGCCACCGAGCGCGATAGCTGTTTCCTGATCACAGCCCCACTGAGCAGCCCATTCCCGGCACAACGCGACCCCATCTTCCAACACCCCCGCCCGCCCCGGCACAGGTGCATATCAGCCCGAGCAGCCCGCTAGCCTCGCGCTCGTGAGCTGCACCGCCCTGCGCAAAAATCGCTAAAAAACTATTAAAGATCAGTCGGATAGTTATCAGGGGTGCAGCCAATGGCGGGGGTGACCAGGAGCCATTGTTGCAACTAGACCTTAGCCGGCCTGTTGGAGGCGGTGCTTGGCAGTAGTGCCTTGGTAGCCACCCAAAGCGGGCATGAAGTTTGTACCGCCGGTCCCTTTCACGTGCGCCTCACGCTCCTCCTGCTGCGCCCACTTCGCAATGTACGTACCCGCGAAGGACTTGTGCTGTGACCTGCCGCGTGCGAGGGTAAACGCACGCACACGCTAGTGGTTTCTCAGCCAACTTGAAACTGGGCGATGGAGACGGCCGGAGCGGAAGACACCCGGGTCGGCCGGACGCTCCCCGGACTCCATGCACCAGGATCCCCGCGGCGACCGGCGCTTACCTGAAACGCTGGAGTTGCGTCACCGCCTCGTTGTAAACGTCGCGCAAGGCGGGCCGTTGATTGCACAGCTGCCGCACAGCTTCCCCACCACCTGAAGCCTGAAGCACTCGGCATCAATGCACAGCAGCAGGCTCATGGTTTGCTGCCGTCTAGCAACAACTGCCGGGAGGCCTGCAGGTTAGTGGGAGGAGAGGGTGTTGGGTAGGCCGGCAGGCAGGGGGCTGAGGGTCCTACCTCCAGGGACGTGAGGAAGGCGCGGTGAGCGGGGGGGCATGTGTGCGCGCATGTCGGTCAGGTAGTCTTGCAGCCTGCGGTCAGCAGCAGCAGCAGCAGCAGCAGCAGCAGCAGCAGCAGCAGCAGCAGCAAGCAGCAGCAGCAGCAGCAGCAGCAGCAGCAGCAGCAGCAGCAGCAGCTGGGCGCGGCAGGGCTGAAGGGTCTTACTCCAGCCAGGGGTGTGCGATGTAGGATGTGGGGAGGGCCATCTCAGCAAAGGGGAGTGGGGGGCAGATGAGTCAGGCGGTGGGAGGAGGAGTCCCTGCCACATGAGAGGGGGGTGGGGGGTGGGGGGTGGGGGGTGTTAGGTTGAGTGGGGAAGGCTGCATGGTTCAATGGGTGGGTCAGGGCGGGACTGCTGGGCAGCCAGGCGGCAGGCCAGCCAGGGTCACAGGTCACAGGTCACAGGTCATCAGGCGGCAGGCCACCCACCAGCCCTGCTCGTGCCTCACGCCCAGCACCGCGTCGAAGGCCGGCAGGATGCTGCTCTGCGCCCCCGTCTCGCCGTACAGCTGCAGCTGCAGGTCAGGCAGGCCAGGGCCGGGGGAGGTGCCGCTGTAGACCAGGCCGCCTGGTAGCCCGGGGTTGTTGCGCCACCTGGGCTGGGCAGGGGGGAGGGGGAGGGGGAAGAGGGAGCAGAGGGGGGGGGAGGAGGGGGGGGATGGGAGGAGGGGGGGGGGTAAGGGGAGCGGGGTAGGGGGACGCCCTGACTTCACCTCTTCCCTCTCTTCACGCCTGCCTGCCTGTTGGTGAGCGACGAGGGGCTAGGGGCCCATCAACAGGCAGGCAGGGCAGGGAGCCGAGCAAAGCATGCAAGCAGATGCCGACAGCTGCCCTGCCTTGCCTTGCCTCAGTGGCGCCTGCTCATCTCTGTCATGCTTGACCCCTGCCAACCTTTTGATGGGCCTGCTGAGGAAAGAAAGAAAGAAAGAAAGAAAGACTGCGCCCTCGCCGTCGGGGGGGAAAGAAGACTTGGGGCATGCCTTTGCTACCCTCCCACAAGGGAGGACATTTCGAGGGTGCAATGTATGGAAACCACACTTTGCATGCAAGCACGGAGACCTGCCGGGCCTGCTGTGAATGTGCTGGGCAGTCAGCAGCAGCAGTGAGGGGGAGGAGGGTCCAGGGGGGGGGGGAGGGGCGGCCTACCCGGACATGGGTAGCCGCACGCGCCGGTAGTACACCAGCGGGTCACACTTCTCCCTGTGTGACCATGTGATGTGCATGAGGGGTTAGGACTTTGTCGTGGATGGGGGGCGTGCGGGAAGGGGAGGGGGGAGGGAGCGAACAGGGGGAGGAGGGAGGAGGGGGGGAGGGGGGAGGGGGGGGAGGGTGGAGGGGGGGGGGCGAAAAGGGGAGGGAAGAAATACACCCTGGTATGGCGCCTGGCCCATGTGCTTACCCCATGCGGCCCAGCACCGCCTGCATCTCCTGCAGCACCTCAGCCACCACCAGCAGCCCCCTCTCCACCTCCTCCTCATCACCCTGCAGCCCACACACCCTTGCAGTGGGCCAGGCTGGTTGCGCTGCTGGACAGGGCAAGGTGCCAGTGCAGTGACAAGGCGGCCATGAGCATGGACCTCACCCCCCCGTTCACCTTCACCTCTCACCTCTCACCTCCGCTCAACCCCTTGCCACATCCTGCCCCTGCCTCCCTGCCCTGCCCTGCCCTGCCCTGCCCTGCCCTGCCCTGCCCCCTGCCCCTGCCCTGCCCTGCCCTGCCCTGCCCTGCCCCTGCCCTGCCCTGCCTGCCCTGCCCTGCCTGCCCTGCCCTGCCCTGCCCTGCCCTGCCCTGCCCTGCCCTGCCCTGCCCTGCCCCTGCCCCTTGCCCTGCCTGCCCTGCCCTGCCCTGCCCTGCCCTGCCCTGCCCTGCCCCTGCCCTGCCCTGCCCTGCCCTGCCCTGCCCTGCCCTGCCCTGCCCTGCCCTGCCCTGCCTGCCCTGCCCTGCCCTGCCCTGCCCCTGCCCTGCCCTGCCCTGCCCTGCCCTGCCCTGCCCCTGCCCTGCCCTGCCCTGCACTGCCCTGCCCTGCCCTGCCTGCCCTGCCCTGCCCTGCCCTGCCCTGCCCTGCCCTGCCCTGCCCTGCCCAGCCCTGCCCTGCCCTGCCCTGCCCTGCCCTGCCCCTGCCCTGCCCTGCCCTGCCCTGCCCTGCCCTGCCCTGCCCTGCCCTGCCCCTGCCCTGCCCTGCCCTGCCCTGCCCTGCCCCTGCCCTGCCCTGCCCTGCCCTGCCCTGCCCTGCCCTGCCCTGCCCTGCCCTGCCCTGCCCCCTGCCTGCCCTGCCCTGCCCTGCCCTGCCCTGCCCTGCCCTGCCCCTGCCCTGCCCTGCCCTGCCCTGCCCTGCCCTGCCCTGCCCTGCCCTGCCCTGCCCTGCCCTGCCCTGCCCTGCCCTGCCCTGCCCTGCCCTGCCCTGCCCTGCCCGCCCTGCCCTGCCCTGCCCTGCCCTGCCCTGCCCTGCCCCTGCCCTGCCCTGCCCTGCCCTGCCCCTGCCCTGCCCTGCCCTGCCCTGCCCTGCCCTGCCCTGCCCTGCCCTGCCCTGCCCTGCCTGCCCTGCCCCTGCCCTGCCCTGCCCTGCCCTGCCCTGCCCTGCCCTCTGCCCTGCCCTGCCCTGCCCTGCCCTGCCCCTGCCCTGCCCTGCCCTGCCCTGCCCTGCCCTGCCCTGCCCTGCCCCTGCCTGCCCTGCCCTGCCCTGCCTGCCTGCGTCCCCCCCATGTTGGTCCTGGCTTTCCTGGCCTCACCCATGACCAGCACAATCTGGACACAGCCCCTACCCCCATCTCTCACAGCCGCTCCTGCCCCCCCCACACCCCAACCCACACCCCCACAGCCATCACTACTCCTGGCTGCTGACGAAGATGAGCACACTGACTGCAGCCACACACCCGGCATGCAGGTCACACTGCTCAGCTGCAGGTCACACTGGGCACACCTCACACACCCCTCCACCCCCCTCACCAACGCCGCACCTCTCAGCCTGGCCCCCCCCCCCTCCCAGCCCCCCCACCCCCTCTCCCACCCAGCCCACCTGGGCAGCAGCCCGCTGTGTGGGTAGAGCCAGGGCCAGCGCCCGCGCCGCCCGCGCCTCAATGTCCACGTGCACCAGGCGGAACCACTCCTCATCTAGGCTGGCCATGAAGTTCTGACACACAGCACACAGCAGGCTCTGGAGGGTCGAGAGCTGGCTGGCTGGCTGGCTGGCAATGGGAGGCTGGCTGACAATAAGGCACACAGAACACAGCCGACTCTGGAGGGTCAGTTTTAGGGGGGGGGTGGGGTGGGGGTGGGGTGGGGTGGGGTGGGTGGTGGGGTGGGGTGGGGTGGGGGTGGGGTGGGGGGTGGGGTGGGGTGGGGTGGGGTGGGGTGGGGTGGGGTGGGGTGGGGTGGGGTGGGGTGGGGTGGGGTGGGGTGGGGTGGGGTGGGGTGGGGTGGGGTGGGGTGGGGGTGGGGTGGGGTGGGGGTGGGGTGGGGTGGGGTGGGGTGGGGTGGGGTGGGGTGGGGTGGGGTGGGGTGGGGTGGGGTGGGGTGGGTGGGGTGGGGTGGGGTGGGGAGGGGTGGGGGTGGGGAAGGTGGGAGGAAGGTGGGAGGCAGGTGGGAGGATGGCATGGGGTAAGGACAGGGCAGGAGCGCCCCCGGCCCTGGCCCCAGTCCCAGCCCACCTGCAGACACACGATGTTCCCCAGCCGGACCCCCCCCCTCCTCCGCTGCTGGCCCCCCCTGGCCTGCCTGCGCCCCCCCCCGCCGTTGGCCCCACGTCTAGGCGCCGCCAGTTGAGCAGGTTGTAGGTCGCGTAGACCAACACAGGGGGCATGTCCAGGGCCTCAGCCACTGCCACCTGCAGGCAGCAACAGCAGCTGCTCAGTGTCAGGTTTGGCTGGGGCAGGCGGTTGGATCTGGTCGGTTGGGTGTCAGGGTGTCAGGGGTAGGGGTGTGGGTGCTGGTAGGGCTCAAGCCTAGCGCCAGCAGTCTGGTCGGTCAGGTTGGTCCTGGTAGGTCTAGGCTGAGCTACGGTTGCCTGAATTGGTTGGTTGGTTTGTTGGTTAGTTAGTTGGGGTGCTCCAGGTTGGCTTAGGTTGGTGCAGGTTGTTGCAGCCCTTGCAGTGACTCAACTCACCCAGGGCACAGCCAGCACCGCCGGCAGGTGGGTAGGGGGCGGGGGGGCGCTGGCGCCTGGTGTTGCTGAGGTGGGGGACGCCTCACACCACATGTACGCCTGCACATGCAAGCCATGCAAGCCATGCAAGCACATGCAGGGCTAGCGCCATGACCCCTGGTGTCAGGCAGGACATGTGTGTGTTTGTGGGGGGTCTTCCAGGGGTTAGCTCGGCATGCCAGGCTCAGGCAGGCAGGCAGACAGGGCAGGGCAGGTCTTCCTTCAAGTCCAGGTCAGGGCAAACCAGACAGCATGCAGCTTGGTCAGTTTGTCTGTTAGCCTAGCCCGCTGCCTGGCCTCACGTGGGCTAGGAAGGACAGCAGGTGGTAGGCGCGCCACAGCTGCTGACCATCCAGGGCTGACCCGGCGCCTGCAGCCAGGCAGTGTAGGGCGGCCAGGGTCTACTCCTACCTAACATCCCCCTGCCCCCGGCCCCGGCCCCCGCCCCCGCCCTGCTGCTTCCCACCTGCCAGCCCCAGCCCCAGGCCCTCCAGAGGGAATGGCCGGCAGCTGGCTCAAGGTGCGCCGCAGCCTGCCGTTGGCTGCATGGCAGCAGGCAGGCAGCAGGTAGGCAGGGTGGGCAGGCAGGGGGCAGGGTGGGGCAGGCAGGGGCGGGCAGGGGGCAGTCATGACAGAAGGCAGTCTTAAAACCTGCAGGAGCACTACAGCGACCTGCCTGTGGCCCTGTGGCCCTATAATTCACAACGCCATGCCTGGGGGCTCCCAAGCCGGGGTCACCACTGCCTGTGTTGCCTGCACCTGCCCAGCACCCCAAACCCACCGCCGCCTGCCACGGCCAGCTTCGGGATGTCGTGCAGGGCCCTCTCCCAGGCATCGAACTCCTGGCCCCGCAGCCTGCACCCCACAGCCTCACCCAAGCTGCTGGCCGGAGAGGGAAGGAGCAGAGCAGGGGGTGTGAAAGGGAGTGGGAGGGCAGGGGAGAGGAGGGGGTCGGGGGGTGGGAGGCTGGGGTGCAGCCGGCAGAGGTGTGAAGTGTGCGCCCCACACTCCAATCCAGCTCATGGCTGTTCATGGCTGTCTCGCATTTCTTCAGTCGTGCTGTTGTGCTGCATGCGCTGGCCGTGACTGTCAGTGCGGGCTTCGTCGATCAGCGGTGCGCCACGTACGCGTTGACCAAGCTCACCGTTGCAATGGGTCGGTCAAAGGGAGAAAACCACGCTCTGCGCTGACGTTTGCGAAGGGGTCGTTCACCAAGCTGACCCGGCCATGCGGGACGACATGGCTTGTTTTAGCAACGACGTGACAGCGCACACCACTTTGCGGACCGCGATGAATCGCGCGCATCGTGGCTCCAGCAAATGCTTTGGCAGGGTTTTTTCTTATTCAACACCATGTAGACTCATGCAACGCCATGTAGACTCATCCACTGGTTGACCATGTTTCTATGCTGTGTCTCTCATGCTTGCTGAAACATCGCACTGAAGTGTTTAGCTGAATCTGAACATCGTACTGTTTTTCTCGCTAGGGTTGCCCCAGGACAGCCGGCGGGCCCCACAGCCAACGACGGAGCCGCCCGCAGCGGCACAGCTGGCTAAAGCGCCAGACAGATACCAACTCGCTGCGATCGCCACTGCAGGTAAGGGGTTCACGATGCGCTTCACCTGCGGGCGAGAAGTCCCTGCGCCGGTCACTCTGTAAATGTGATAGGCCTCGCCCTCGGCCTGCGCGAACAGCCACCTGCGTAGAGCCAACAAAACACGTGTCAGCGCAGTATAATCTTCGCCTGTGCAGCCTCCGGGGCTTTGGCCATGTTCGGGTGCCTCATGCGCCACAATGAAGCCGCGACTCACTACGAAGGCTCCTGCCACAAGGCCGCACTCACTCTCGATGGCTGACCTCGAACAGCGCTTTGTCCGCGGACTTGCTCGTCTTCACCTCCACGTACACGCGGCTGCCATCGGGTCGTGTGACCAGCACGTCGAACTGAAGGCCGGACTCTTCTGCCTCGTTCACCCACCCACTCAACCACCTCGCCTGGACATCGCGACATTGGCAACCGCGGAATCAAAAAGCTGGGCACGAGGCCACCATGGCAGCACCGGGGCCGAGTGAGGAGTGAGAGGCGGGGGAAAGAGTGGGGCCGGGAGTGCGGGCACCGGCGAGGCACAGTGGCGGGCGAGCGCGGGGAACGCGAACAGTGTGGAGCAAGAGAGCGACGGTGGGCCGGGCCCGCAGCATTTGACGGCGCGCTGCAGTGCGCTGCGCTTCGTGCATGGCTCACCCTCGGGTG